>JAESVK010001089.1:2481671-2498197 GCA_017140935.1 Hamamelis virginiana
TAGTACAATAGAAGAGTATTAATTACAATAGAAATACATACAATATGATAGCATGAAGTCTTTATCTTCGAATCTAGAAAATGTAAAGTGCTTCCTTGCAATGCATAAACTATTTTTTAACGAAAAATACTTTAGGATCAAACACTTTAACCCGAAATTAAAAACTACCATGATGTGTCATGCTTTAAGTGGTGAGGTCTCTCCTCTCAAACCACGACGCGTCAGGGTGGTTTTTAATTTCGGATTAAAGTGTCGGGTGATATATAATTGTTGATTTTTTAACACATCTTTTTACAATATTGGGCTTAGATTTGATTTATAGTTCAATTTTGTAGTGATATTATTACTTTTTTTTTTTTTTTTTTGGTATTCGAAAAAAGGGGGCCGATAGGCTACTTTAATTCCCTAGGGTAGACTGCATGTGGATCCTCACCAACGGACAACTTCTGTACTGGGTCTCAAACAAGTCTAGATCCTCTGCTTGGGCTTGGATATGTTTAAGTGATATGTCATGATCTGGATGCTTTGCTTTTCGCTTGAGTGATGTGCAGATGATCCAAATCATGACACATCACCCAAGTACCAAGCAAACCCAAGTAGAGGATCTTCATTAGTCTCAAACACAAGCATTAAGTGAGAAAATCCGAGACTACTGCCTGCCGAACAAACCACCCGTTGGTGATAATATTCTTTATTAATTCTACCAGTTGCATGTTCATTTGAATTCATCTCTTGGCTCGCTGCAGTCTGCTGTCAGATTGAGATAAAGGGGGGTTCTCAATCTGCTTTCGGTGGCCGCAAAAGGGGTGCAATCAATGAGCAGTAGTGGGCTTTATCTGCTCTCTCATGGGATTTACACCTTTTAACCATTCTTGTTAAGAAAATGCTAATTGTGTAAGAATTTTTCTTAAAATTTATATGGTTCACCATTGCTTAAAATATTTTACTAAAATTTGGATAGATAAAAAATTAATAATACCAGATTCACGATCAAGATTGTGAGTACTATAGTAATTAAAGATTACGGGACATTTTAGTCACGTGTAATCATCACGTGCTCCTAAAATAGGGATGAAAGGTGTAGAATCTTTTAATTTGATTTATGTATGATCAAATTAATTAGATATATGTATTAAAAACTAATAGATAAATCTAGAAGTTTGGACTAAATAATACATGAATATGATGGATGAATTGATAAGTATTAAAGGATGGACTACTTATTTGTTCCACCTCTATCTACACAAGCTAGGCATTGGTCCTCGTTAAGTTTCCAACCTAAAATCCTAAGTTTGTAGGTGGAAGGCCCAATACAAGTATATGAAGTTATAGCAAGCCTTTCATTTAGGTGATGTGGGAGTGTGGGACAGAATTGATTTCATTCTTCTACACTCCCCCTCACGTGCAGGCTCGTTTGGGTCTTGTCACGTGGATAAACAATGCTCTGATACCATGTTAAGTTTCCAACCTAAAAGCCTAAGCTTGTAGGTAGAGGGCCCAATACAGGTATATGAAGTTATAGCAAGCCTTTCATTTAGGCGATGTGAGACAGTGAATTTCATTATTCTACAGTCCTCAACTCCTCATACTTTGCACACATGTTTTAACTCATCAAAGGAAGTCTAGCCCTGTTGATTAGCAAAGAGTGTTGGTCCTTAAAGGGTGGAAGACCAATATGGGTTAAATCAAGTTTGTATTCTAGGTTTGAACTACACATCAATGGTGTCTTTTGGTATGTGAGAGTAATTTAATGTTAATTGAGCATGCTTATGAATTTAGCAAATTAGAATTTTTATATTTATATAATAATTATATGCTAACAAAATGAATTAAAACTTTGACTTTTCCACGTCGATTAGCATATTAGAATGTCACATTAACTGTCATATTAAAGTTTTGTTACATTGAGTTAACATGACAGGTTGATAGTTGATGTAACATTTCATATTAGCTATCGTGCATAATATATTTACATGATAACTTCGCGTTAATTGTCATATCATTTGATAGAAAATTCATGGAAACATGCACTTATCAGTTCTTTTTGTTAGTAAATAGGTAAAGCAGTAAAAATGATGTGGGAATATATATATAGCTGCTAATATTAGGTGCACCTAATGCATCTTGCATCAAGTGCCCCCTCGTAGAGCCACTTGCAGAGAATATTTTGAAAAACTTGCTGTTGAACTAGATACCCCTATAATGTATGTTATGCATGCCAAAAATCACAGTGATCTGTAGGTTGGTTTATGAGAAATCTGTTGTGAAAAAAATAAAAATATTATAAAGAACAAAAAAGTCACAGTTTTTCAAAGTTACATATTTCAAAAACCAACTATTGAATCACTATTTTGTCAACCATGACATACATGATAAGGTATTTAATCCAAATGTCAGTTTACCAAAATATACTATACAAATGGCTCCACAAGAGAACACCTAATGCAAAATATATCAGGTGGGTGCACCTAGCATCTATATATATATATATATGACTCCCCATAATGAAACATTTGGAAATGAGACTAAACCTTGAAATTTAAAACCACTGTCTCCTGTGGTTTGGTGGTTTGGTAATATTCCTATACTCTTTTAAGGCGGAGATTTTGAGTTCAAGTATTATTTTTGGTGGGGATTCAAGGTAAAAAAGAGGGATATTCTATTGTATAGTTGAATAACCAATTTTGAGACAATTTTTTGAGATATATACTATATAGAATTAATGTCCTTCTACTTCAAAGACTCTTAAAATCTAGCTAGTCCACCTAAAAACTAAATCACAACATTTCACAGCCACAAATCAACTAACAGGTAGCAAGCAATAGAGCATACCAACAACAAGACTCTTCGATTATTTTCTGCCCTACGTGTTTTCCATCGGAGTTAGGCCCATTTGCGTTAGTTTTTACTAAAATCACTTTTGGAGAACTATTCCTTCCCATATTTTTTTTAAAAAAAAAATTATGTTCAAACTATTCTTCACATATCAAAATTTTCATACTAAAAGTGATTATGGTGAAAGTTGGGATCTTTTAACTTTTGTCACAGTTACTATTAGTATGAAAACTTTTCCATGCATCATATTATCTATCAAATTGTTTAAAAATGATTATCATTCCTCCTCTTAGATAAAGTGAAATTTTAAATTCCAAAAATAATTTTAGAATAACTCCAATGGAAAACACCTCCAAGCTTTTATTTACATGCTTAAGACATCGTATGGTTTAGCCAATTGGCCAAATCTATTATTTGAAAACCCCCTTTGCCAAAAAAAAAAAAAAAAAAATCACAAACAAAGATGAAATCATGTAGAAAACAATCGATGATTTAATTATATACATATTCAATATTTAATATTTAATTATTTATGTTTCTAATCTCAATGATTTAAAGTTTTCAGATTCAAAATTAATCATTGGTTGAGGAAAAAGGAAGGTTAAAATTATCAGATAAATCAGCTAAAGAAGAAGATTGAGGAATTGATTGATGTAAAAGGATTTTGAAAAAAAGTCATCATGTGGGTCTGCCTTGATGCTCTCATTTCTCAACTTCTTTGAGTAAAATTTTGTCAATTTTCACACGGGCATGGAGATAATAACAAGTCCTTAAAAAAGAACAAGGAAAGCGACATTTCCAAGGCAGATGATTGTCTCACCAACAATATTATGACAGAGACTGAATCACTAACGTGGCCCCCTAGATTTGAAATTACTTTTGACTTATTGTTTGTAAAGGAATGTAGTGGATGGCACCGTGGCAAATGCTAATGATGCCTGGGGGAGCGGTAGAGTAGCGGCGAAGCGGCGGGGCTGGTAGTGGCCAGACTGGAGGGCACAAGGCAACAGTGCCATTGCGCTTTGCATGCGCATGCAAATCCTTTAACATTAGTACTGCTGTCAAGACTACAGATTTTGCACCTACTTTAGCACTCAACAGGAGGGGACTCTTTTAGCATTACATCAACCAATGACCCAATAAGCATATGCTGATATGCAAATGGCATGTAATTTGAAGTGCGAAATTTTAGTAATAGCAACTTTTGGTACCAACTTATACTTTCTCTTCAAAAAAACAAAAAAAAAAATGCTAAAATATTAAATTAACATATTTGAGCACATAACTGCCAAAATTAGACATTAATAATGCCATTTAGAATCCCAAATTTTGACTTTAGCACATCAAATGATACGAATGCATTGAAGATGCTCTTAGAAAATGTATCTTATCTTGAGTTGGAGCGTGTAGAAATTAACCAATTCAAAAAGGATGTCCGAGTCAGATTAGGAAAAGTTGACCTATCCCATAGAATTGTAGGACACCCATTTCTTAAAAGTTAAAACTGAAAATTTTGGGTAAGAGTTAACTTCATTCATAAGGTGGGAAAATAGGACATGAAAAAATTTCACCTATTGCCATTGTTGGTCAGGAAACAAATTCATCACCAAAGCCACCTTAAGTTGTCTGTGATGGGATTCAGTGGATTGTCTTTCAAAACATTTATAGAGACAATCCCAAGCACAAGTCGGTCTTAATTAGCAACCTAGCCCATAATGCCTAGATCTAAGTCACAAAACACCTGGATTATATGGCCTCCATAATGCAGAAGCTCAGTATACAATATGGGAAGTAGCACACAAAATAACACACAGTAACAATGGCAACATGATGATTGATGAGGTACAAATTAAGGTGTAAAACTAGGAGCAATGGCAAAAAAAAAGACCATACACACTGATAGTTATCTAACAAAGTCAAAAGTACTAACTAGGAACATGGGATGCCAGATTCTTACCAGATTACCAAATTACTGCTGCTCTAGATCTAAGTATACAGAAAACAGAGAAAAAGTTGAGAGAGAGAGAGAGAGAGAGAGAGAAGAGATAGAGTCCAACCATGACACCACTCAAAAGGAATCAAAAACCCAACATTTTTTTCCCAAGGAGGGGGGAAGAAAAAAACAAAAGCATAGCAAGGCTGTCTTTAAACGATTCCCCATAAACTAACAGTAGAATCACATGCATACCCACCTATGCACATCCAACATTACCTCAGACCACCCTACCCCACCAGCAGTACCACATCCTTGTTTCAACCCCACAATAATACCAAGCCTGAAAAAAAGAGTGTTGTGCGGGACCAAGCCATGCCAGTCTTTTGAAGTGCTAACCCACCATGGCTGATGTCTGTGTTGATGCCAGCTCCTGTTGGTCCTAAACCGGTGCCAATCCCTCCTAAAACTCCTGTGGGCGTTGCCGAGTATGGAGTCGTGGTCGAGGGTGTGGTCACGGACGGGGTTGTGGTCGAGGGTGTTGTAGTCGAGGGCGTTGTAGTTGAGGGTGTGGTTGGGGTTGTGGGTGTTGCAGTTGTGGGAGTTGTACTGGTGCCTGCAGCACTGAACCAAGGAAACAAAAAAACAAAGCAAAAGCCATTGTAATAACATCAAGACATATACGTACCCAGAAAGCAAATAAATCTTAAAAGACAAAAATGAAAAGAAGGTAAAATTTTATTGCAGGGGTGGTGAACAAACAAGATTAAACTTATCCAAAAGTGAATGAGCTTGCTATGAGTTGATTAACTAAATAAAGCTGCACAAGCCTAACTGAAAAAATATTACTTTTCAACTTCTGCATTTTAAAAACCTTAGCTCTGAACACATAGCACACTTGCCCATTCAATTTGGGATGAGCTTAAGCTCATCTAATTATCACTTGACGATTAACAGATGTGCAATTTTGGCACCAATATGTACACGATTTAAGCAAAAAATTGGTAAAGCAACAGTTTCATCTCAACTTGTGGTAGACTGGTAGTTATATGTTAGTGAAGCAACATTCCAAAATCGAATTGGCACACTGCTGTGGCACTGTGGCTGAAACTTGGCATACTGTATATGGGTAGCGAGTCAGGCCTGAACTTTGTTCATAGGAGAAAGAAAAAAATCACTTGCTGCGCGTCATAAGTTGATGGGCCAGAAGTCACATGACAAAAATACATGAAATAATTAGCTAATTTACAGTCAATTTCATTACTCAAAAAAATATGAAGTAAAAAAAGACTAAAGGGGGTTTAAACCTTTCCAAACTGAACGAACTGAATGTGTTACAGAACCAGAAACTCCTTAAGGGTAGTTGTATGAGCAACCAAAATTAAGAGGTCCTGCTATTTTCTGCAACTTGTTCATTTAATGGTTTGAAAATGGGTTAAAATTTCCCTTTAGCCTGGTTTGCCAAGTAACTCTCAAGTTTTTGAACTCAACCAAAGAAAAATGGTATGCATTGAAAAAACTTCCCCAAAGTTTCCTGAAAACACATGCATCCATGAAGTTGTCATTTGTCAAGTTGGAATCATTTTCATCCCCTTCGTTGAAGATCAGCCACTTAAAGTGGTTTTGGAGACCAATCTACCCCTCATACAAATATTTACTAGTAATATTTAGTAAGGTTTATGATGCGACTGAATTGCTTAAGGAGTAAATATAAATCATAAATATAAGGGAAAGTTAATAACAACTTCACTCCAATCAACATATTTTTGCCATGGGGCATTCTTCTTTTAAAGATCAGGGCCCACCATATGATGGACCCCACTTGAGAGAACAATTGTACAAAAAATCAGCATGATTGAATGAGTTTTTACCATCAGATTTATCTTCTTCCACAACCATGTCAAAAGATTTTAAAAATTCCAAATAATTTTACTTCTTTGAGCAAGATCGGGTTGTTTAAATCATCCAATCACACTGATTTTTTGCGCAGTTGTTCTCTTAAGTGAGGCCCATCAAATGATGGGTCCTAATATTTGAAAGAAACTTGTCACATGACAAAAAAGATTGAATAAAAGAACATGGATGTTAAAAAAAAAAAAAAAGTGATCTGTGGACCACAGTGGTCCATTGTTTAGGATGAAGGCATGCATCTAAACAGGTACCACAATATACAACTTGTTGAGACACATGCCTTGATCCTAACAATAGACCACTGTGATTCATAGAGTACTTGAATTTTTTTCTCATTTAACCAAAACTTCAGGTGCTATAAGAGCCACAAATGTGGGGTTACATGCACAACTCTTGAGATATCATAAATGTCAAAAGTTGTCTCAGATCTCGAAGCAATTGTCTATCAAAGGGCTTTAAGGTGGCTCTTAAATTCACACTCGTAATCACTCCACCATAAAGGGGGCAGCACTACTGTTTTTATGTTAAATCATTGTTTTGACAGATCAAATTGCTGTAACAATTTTTTGACCCATTGTGCTTGGTGCCCACAATTTTTGACAAAGTAAAGGCATACCATGCAGGGACTTTATTGTCATTTTGTGGGACAGCACCCATGGCCATTGTATTGTTCAACTCAAAGTAAGATTTTTAACATTAGGTAAAAGGGTTTTGAAACCATTTACCCAAAAAGAAAAGGCTTTGGATACCAATAATTGCACTATCTTTGAAGAATGTGAAAAGTTACACCTACAACTCTAATAAATGGGGTAATGAATCAAGAACATCATCATGCAATTACAATACGATTCAAATGACAAAAAAGAGCTATTGTAGATCAATAAAAGATTTTACTAATGTGGGCACAAGTTAAGGACACGTGTCCGTGTCACAGAGAGGACACGTGTTCACTCTTCAGACACGTGTCCGTTTTTAAAAGAACGAGACTCAAAAAATGAGAATACGCCTTATAAGATGGACATTTATCCGAAGAGTGAACACGTGTTCTTTCCATGGCACGAACATGCATTCTTAACGAGCACACATTATCATGATCCGGAGGGGAAAAAAAAAGGAATAATGAAAGGATTTAAAAAAAAAAAAATTAGGGGGTTGTTAGATTTTACATGCTAAATAAGTTTAGAAAGCATCTGAAAGGAAACAAAAGATGGGAGACTGAAATTCTTTCAAAAGCTGCCTTTTTCCCAATAATAAAAGAAAAGATGCCATCCCACATGCCCACCAAGGAAAATTTCAAGTTAAAAGAAGGGAATCCCAATAAAAGAGCATAATACAAAAGTAGCCTTAGGATTACACCACACACACAAAAAAAAAATGGGTAAGACTCGATCCATTTAGTCCACAACACAGTTTAAATTTCCCCAACTTTGGGTGCATTAATTTAGATTTGAATCTTAGTGTAGAAGGTGCTAGCTAACATGAGGCCAAGTGGGCTTCCCTTGGGACAAAAATAAAATAAAATAATCTTTGTTTCAACAAAAATTTCCTTCCTAATGAAGTTCTTAGATGTGCCCAAAGATAAAATAAAATATAAACTTTGTCTAAAGTCTAACATATATATTATTAGGTCCAACTTTTCATCAAATTACTGCATCTTGGTGGTCCCAAATAATCTACCAACCTAACAAATATATATAATATAACTTCCAAATAGCATAGTGAAAATCCTCTTCACTGCCACACAGTATCTTGCTTTAGGAAATCCAAGTGTAATCAGGGATTTTAACTGTCCTAAACTCCTAATTTAGTAACAAAAGCGAAGGGCGCCCCATTTGTAAAGATAAGGGTGCTCCTAGCACTATTAAAAAATGTGTCAGACCTGATACCACATTGAAAAGACAAGAATGAATGGGCAGCAAAAGCATACCTGAGGCTAGAAGGATAAGCACAACCAGAAATGCCTGTAAATTTCACCAAGAAAAAAATTCTTAAAACCAATAAATTTTTTTTTGAGAATATGCATAAATTTATAAATACTATATATTGGGTAATATACGTATATGTATATGATGGTGTAAAAATGTAAGGGGATCGGAGAGCTTACTTGGGTCAGAGGTAGTAATGGCGGCAGAGCCAGAAAAATCACAAGTGCCTGCAGCTTGACCCTTCTTTTGGAAATAGCTGTTGACAGCATAAGAGCAATGAGCCTTCACAGTGTTGGGTTGAAAACAAGCCGCATTTTGATGGATAGGGCCACAGTCAGCCCCAGCTCCACAAGCATAGTCCAATGTCTTCTGCAGGGCTGAGTCACCCAATCCTTCCTTGCAAACACACCAGGTGGCACCTAGAAATGTCCAAGGGAAAAAGGAGAAGTGTAAGAAGATCAGCCCATTTTTAGAGAGAGAGAGAGAGGGAGGCCAAAAAAGCAAGAAAGAAAACAAGAGAGAAATGAGGCACTCTAATAAGAAAATGAGAACAGTAGAGAAAACTCATATATCTTATTATATATATATATATATATATATATATATATATATATATATAGAGAGAGAGAGAGAGAGAGGAGGGGAGAGAGAAACTGGTTAGGAGGAAAATACCAGGACAGAAAGGAAGAAAGATAAGAAGAAGCCATAACTAAAAACATGTAACAAGATTGCTTGCAGCTTTCATTGAGAGAAGGAAAATAAGGAAATAGTGAACCCCAGATAAAGAAACGCAAAAACAAAAAAAAACAAAAATAATAATAATGCAAGAGAGAAATGAGGCACTCTAATAAGAAAATGAAAACAGAAGAGAAAACTCATATATCTTATTATATATATATATATATATATATAGAGAGAGAGAGAGAGAGAAGGGGAGAGAGAAACTGTTTAGGAGGAAAATATCAGGACAGAAAGTAAGAAAGAAAAGGAGAAGCCATAACAAAACATGTAACAAGATGGCTTGCAACTTTCATTGAGAGAAGGAAAATAAGGAAATAGTGAACCCCAGATAAAGAAAAGCAAAAACAAAAAATAAAAAATAAAAAAAATAATAATGCAAGAGCTTACTTGAATGCCCAGTGATGGCCAAGAAAAGCACTAGAAACACCAAAACAGCCATATGAGTAAACTTAATTCTCAAGGGTATCTGGTAGAAGAGAATCAATGGGCGATGCTCAGAGAGTTTTGTTGCAGGTTAGAGAGAGAGAGAGAGAGAGAGAGAGAGTGAGGAATGAGGGGATATCTAGACGAAAAAAAGAAAGAAACTGTGTAAGAGTGACATAGATGTTGGGTGGCGGTGGCCCAGTTTGGTGTCGGCTTGTGAGGGCTTTTTTCGTTTTTACTGCATTATTTCCTTTATTTCTTTACAATCCACAAAGAGAACAACAGGAGAGTGCCATTGGGAGGCGAGCAATATAGGCTTTAGGTCTCTGTGGCACTATACACCATGACTATGTGGCTCTGGTTTGTACCTTCAATTTAGAGTGTGTTTCTATTTTTTTACCACCCCTGTGGCCGTAGCTGTGTGGTCGGAAGGAGGAGCCTCCTTGATCCCAAAAAGTGAAAGATTGTGGCTTCGATTCCTACCGCCATTAAATCTCCTGTTCTTAAATGGTGAGTGTTGTGGGGTTAGTGTATAAATCGAGATTTCATTCCGATTATTTTTCAGTGTATCCACGAGTTAACGCAACGGTCTCGTAGACAAAGAACAGCTATAAGATTTATCCCCGTCATCCAAAATTTTTTTTTTTTTTTTCAAAAGGTTAAAAAGAGTATAAAAACTCTTAAATTTGCTTATTTTTACAGAATTAGTACCAGTTTGATTTTTTAAAAACCAAATTAGGGAGTAAGGGATGATCTTATTTGTATTTAAAATTTAATTAAATTAAAACTATGGAGGCTTTATTAACAAAAATAATAATAATAATAATAATTCAAAAATAGTAATAGAGTACACCCTATATATTCTCTAAGAAAAAGTATTATAAATATTTCATTTAGAATAACCTTTAAAAGCGCTCAAGCCGCATTATTTAGAATAAGTTTTGGAACAATATTTTTTTGTTCTAGAGTTTCCTATTCTCCTTCATGAAACTCTTATCACTTTCTTCCTTGAGTAAATCTTTTGTTTTTTTTCCTTGTAATGAACTTTTTTGGATAAAAAAGTAGAAACAACATAAGTTACTATTGGTGTCCAAAAGCACAAGTTTGATGTGTTTGAGTAAAAAGAGATTAATAAAAAAAAATATAAAAAATTTCTTTTGTGCTTAGTGCATGAAGCTAGGGCGGGGCGGGGCAGGTTTTTGCTTTTCCAGTCCCGTCCCGTGAATAAAAATCATTTCTCAAACCCGTCCAAATCTCAATTTAAAACGGGATAGGGTGGGGCGAGAATTATGTAGGGCGGGACGGATTTTCCCATCGGGTTTGAAAAAATAATTAAAATATTTTTTAAACTTCAATTTTATTTTATTTTGGAATGAATTCTAACCATAATCTCAACAAATTTTGATTTTTATCTTGAATTATAAGTATTAGTAGTTAAAATATATATTTATACACACTAACTTGGTGAAAAGAATAGAAAAAAAAATAGAATTGATAAAAATCTTAAAATACTAAATATTGTAAATAAATGGAAAAGATTTTAGTATAATTATATATACATAGATATTCGGGGCGGGGTGGGTTGGAGAAGCCATATCACATTCCTGTCCCAAACCCTGTAGGGTTTTTAATCTTTTTCCCAAACCCTGTAGGGTTTTCAAAACTATTTCCCAAACCCTTCCCAATGGGACGGGGCGAGGCGGGATACCCTTTTAATCCATCCCATTGACATCCCTACATGAATCACCTAGTAATTTGCTTCTCATAAAAGAACAACTTGCTTTTGATTAATGAAATCTACAAATACCAACTTTACCCTCGCAACATCAACTTCACTAAAAATCAATTACCTCCGTGTTTTAATCTTTAAGACCCCTTCGCACTTACTTTTATATTAATATTTATACGAAACATAATTAAATTTACTAGGTTATTCTTTAAAAAAAATTATTATTTTTATTATTTACTATTTATAATTTTATTGTAAATAAGTTTATTTATAATTTTAATGCCAAATAAAAAAATAAAGCAATTTTCTGCAAGAGTAACATTGTCAATTTAAAATTATGAATAGTTTTATCGGATGATTTCTAAACAGATAGTAAAAGCACTTTTAGTATCAACAATACTATTAAAATATAGTTTACAAACATAACGAACTTTTGCTAATACTTAAATAGACTTTTGCTTCTTTTTTTTTTCCTCTATTTATGTTGAAAGTGAATAGTAAAACAGTAAACTTACAAAAGTACTGAACATGATTTTACTTTGTTGCTTCTATTTCAAAACTCAATGCCCTCTTAGACTAATTTAATTCGAGTTCTAATCATTTAAGTTCAAAGATGCCATTGGACAATTTGCAATATTCTACTTTAAATAGTATCAAATTTAATAAAGCACCATAACGTAAAACCTCCATTGAACCGTTCTACCACATGCATACAAATGCATTAATTTAGGATCGAGGGAATAGATTTATTATAATTTATAGAATATAAAAAATATAAATTTATTTTATTAAATATAAAAATTAAAATTGTTCATTTTATTTTCATTCACATCTGCAATAATAGTTGACATTTTTTGTTTAAAAATATATTTATTAAATAAAAAATACTACACAACCAGAAACTTTAACCTGAAATTAAAAATCACCCCAATACATAATGCTTTGAGTGATGTGTGGAAGAAATAAAATTTATTTCAGAGAATGACTAAACCACTCAAAGCATGACACATCAGACTGATTTTTAATTTTGGATTAAAGTTTTTGATTGTATAGCATTTCTGTTATAAAATACTACAAAATAATTCAATTTCTATGAAAACATGCACGAAATGCGTTCTCATTAATTATTGAACCGCAATAAGTTTACACGAAGAACCCCGGTACGAAATGGGCCCTACACATATTTATTCAGTCTCATTATTATGTCCTTTGAATCCTTTGCTGTGCTTTCACGTGGGATGAAGCCATCAGAATTTGGAATTTTTGATCTGCCGCCCAACGGCCTTATTTTCTGATGTATAATTGCCCATCCATTCCATATGATTTAACAAGACGACACTGGACCTTATTTATTTATTTTGAGTTATCCATTCCTGCAGGGCTTAATATGTACATTACCCTATTTTGTGTAAAGTAATTTCTATAGGGTCAAATGTAGATAATAATTTTAACAATTGATTGTTAAATTAGATGAACTGCTTATGAATTTCATGTTCGCCAAAAATTAGAGTGATCCGACGGTCAGTTTTTGAAAAATATTGCAGTAAAAAATTGTAACTTTTTTGTTCTTTAAAATATCACCAGTTTTTACTAGGTAGTTTTTTTAGAAATGACCGTTGGATTACAGTGATTTTTGACGAACAAGAAATTTATAAGTAGTTCATCTAATCTAACGATTAGTTTTAAAAAATATGATGTGAATTTAGCCCTATGGACATCACCTTACGTAAAGTTACGTAAAGTACACCTTATAATAAAAGCCCTATCTATCTCTGAGAAGTCTTATAGCCTGTTTGGTACGAGGGAAGAGTGGGAGGAGGGAAGGGAGAGGAGGGAAAAGGGGAGGGAAAAGGGGTGGAAGGCTTGTTTGGTATGAGAGGGGGGAGGAGGGGAGGGAAAAGGGAGAGGAAATAAGCCCTTTTGCCATCCGCCCAAAGTTGGGCGGAAAAGTGGAGGGAAGCCATATATATGGGGTAAAATGACTTTTTTGCTCTTTAAACATTTTGAAAACCCACAATTGCCCCCCTTTTTTTCCAAGCAAGCACCTATACATATATGCCCACGCCCACTGTTATATATATATATACACACACACACATGTGCGCGCGCACACGTGAAGGCTTCCAAATCATTTGTAATATTTTTATAAATTATTAAAAGCAATTAAAATATATTTGAATATGAGAGGATAAAATTGTAATTCAATACAATACATCATTTCCCTCCCCCTTATTTACCAAACACATGGAAGGAAGGAAATCACTTTTCCATCCATCATACCAAACACACAGGAAGGAAAAAGAGTTTCCCTCCCCTTAGGAAGGAAAGTCCATCCTTCCTACTTTCCTTCCTGCCATTTTTCCATCTCTCCTGCCAAACGGAGCATTAGTGTGGTAAAATGGGGAGGTGTAAGCTTGCTTTTTATTGCAAGAGTAACTACACTTTTATAAAGTATTGCCTTATAAAAAAAATTTAAATGAATTAAATATTAAATTAGAATTTTTAAATCAAATGATGGGCTTACCTATATTTTAAACAGTGGTTTACAAAACCTAATGTAGGAGTTGTATTTTGAGAAATTCATTGTTAGATTAAATGTTTCTCTCATACACATCATATCTACAAAATATAAAGTCGATCGGAAATTAAGAGCTTCTTCATCCATTATTATAAAAAAAAAAAACTGTGATATTTTTATATTGATTATAAATGTGACCTTATAAATCAAATGGCTATTGGTGTCCAATTAATTTGATTTTTGGCATACATGATATGCACGAAAAAGGTATCTAATCCAACAAAGGATTTTTTAAAACACAATTCCCACATTAAAACACAATTCCCACATTGAAGTTTGCAAACAACCGGTTTTGAATATTGGTAAATGGAACATGTCACATGTTTAAAAGGAAAATGTTATACCTCTCAAAAAAAAAAAAAAAAATGTCTCAAAACTGTATCCCAAATGATGTGGCAGATGATCCAACCTTATATTTTTCATCGAATTCTTTTATTGATAGTAAACGAGGGGTTAGGATTCATTTGGAATAGTTTTTTGGGATAATTTTTTTTTACAGATATAGCATTATTGTTTTTAAAATGTACAATAGTCACATATTTGGTTTAAAAAATCAAGTATAAAATTTGGTCCATTTAGCATTTTTCAAATGAGAGTAGGAATAGTTTTAAAAATTCATCAATAAATAGTTTTAAAAGTTTATAGCATTTTATTCTCCGTAGTGATAGGTTGTAGTGGTGCGAAGCATTTTTCTTATTGTAAACATATATTTGATGTTTTTAATTTGTTTTTTTAACCTAACGAATGCATAGACCTGTAGTTAGATTGCACATCATGAGGGTATAAGTCCGTGTCTAGATTTCAATGGAAACAGATTAAGAAAACCCTGCTTGGAAAAAAGAAAAAACATACCATTTGATTTGGCTATACAGTGAGGATGTTTTATGGGATAAGATAGAAGATTTGACAAAAAATTAAAAATAATATAAAATAAAATAAAGTGCATGCTACTGGCTTATTTGCCTGACTGTATGAGATCGAGCATGCTCTCAAAGATAATCCACTACGTCTCACATTAACATCTTGATTATCAAATAGACAATAATTTATAAGTGATATTATCTATTTCTGGAGACTAATTTAGGCCTAAATTTAAGTCGGAATAAGCTCAAAATAATATATATATATATATATATATATATATATATATATATATATATATATATATATATTGATTAGAGATAGCATTTATCCACAAAATGAGATTTGAGGATTAGGACTCGTTTGTGTTAGATTTTTTTAAACTCACCTTTGAATAATTATTTCTTTACATATCTCTTTATAATTATGTTCATACTAAAAGTCACCCAACTTTTGCCATAATCGCAATTACTTTTGTTATGAAAATTTTGCCAACCATAAATAAATAAATAAATAAAAAGGAGAACAACAGCAACACCAACACTAATACAAACGGACCCTAGATGAAATATTTTTGTTTATCGACTGAGGGCCCGTTTGCGTTAGCTTATTATAAAATCACTTTTTGAGATATTTCTTCACATATCTCTTTAAATTATGTTCAAATCATGTCTTTACATAACAAAGTTTTTATATTAAAAGTGATTGTGATGGAAGTTGGAGTCCCCGAGTTTTTGCCACAATTACTTGTAATTGAAAATTCTGCCTTCCATCCTATCACCCTTCAAGTCATTTAAAAGTGATTTTCATCTCATCTCCATAATCAAGTGAAATTAAGTAAAATTTTAGGTTCCAAAAGTAATTTTAAGAAAAATTAACACAAACGGACCCTAAGAATTAAACGAGAACTTCTCCCCACTCCAAATGAATTACGAGTGTACTTCCTAGGATAAGATGTCAAGCATACTATACTACCTCAAACTGGGCTTTGTACTTCTTAACCCAACTCAAACTTAACTTCAGGCCTTAAAATGTGTCCTTGAGATGGTTCAGCTCATAAAATACTGGATTTGGAAATTGCAACCCCAAATATCGGCCTCTACACCCTATATTTCATGGATTCAATAATGCTCTTAAGTGAATTTATAGGGAGAGGACATTTAAAACTCCAAAAAAATTCCAATAAGTTCTACAAGAGTTGATCTTTACACCCCAATAAAGAAAACCATGCATGAAGAGGGTGAAATCTGCTGACCGACCTGACGAGGACACGTGGATGAAACGCACCCGATGTCTTTTGGTATCAAACACCGATCCTAAAGAGATCTACTAAAACGAGCTAAAAATGGTGAAGTCTGTTGACCGATCTCATGTGTTCATAAACACACCCGATGAAATAATTCGAGTTTTACCCAAAGTCTTAAAGATAAAGAAGAAACATATACCGATCTCAATGGTACGAGCCAGGTGGAAATTATTATGAGTGGATTCACCGATCTCTTGTAACTACCTCATCATATCAAAAAGGAATATACTCCGACACACTCTGATCTTCTGCAGAAGATCATATGATGTCCTGTCCTCTGATAA
>JAESVK010001089.1:2498207-2516308 GCA_017140935.1 Hamamelis virginiana
ACCCCACCGGTGTAAGAAGCTTACCCATCAATTGATCAGATCAATCCCTCAGGTTAATCTGATCATTCATTTTTACCTCTTTTACCTCTTTTCATACCTTAAACCTCTTTTTGACATCATCAATGCATTTTCGCTCATTTAAACCTTCATCCTTGTTTTTATCTTCTCCTTCTCCTCTTTTCATTCACCATCTCGTACAAACCCTCCTCATCTCTCTAACATCCCCTCTCATATACATCATTTAGATTTTAGAATTTCAACATTCTCTAAGTTGTATACAACATAGGAGAAGAAAATGGAGCTTTGAGAGGCTAGTAGCAGTGAAAAGCTGAGGTTTTTGAAGCATTTCTAGTGCGTGTGTGTTTGTGTGGTTTTTTTTTTTGAAAATCGCGTAGTGTTAGGTTATATAGTACCTAACAAACTGTCTCTATTAGGTTATCTTTGGTCCAACAAACTCATTATATTGGATCATATCCTACTAAATAAAGCTATTTTGTTAGACTATCTTCGACCTAACATTGTTGTTTTGTTAGGTTAGTTTCAACCTAACAGAGTAAATATGTTAGGTTTTCTACAACCAAACAAATCCACCATGAGCGAAACATGGAACATTAAGCTGTTTTTGACCTAACATTTTTGGTTTGTTAGGCCAGTTATAGCCAAACATGTTATGTTAGGTGGCAATAGCATAACGAACATGTTATGTTAGGTAGCTTCTTTTGTTAGGTTGCTTTCAACCCAACAAGCCGTAAATGTTAGATAGGTTTCAACATAATAAACATGTTCAATTAAACTGCGTAATATTCCCAATTTGTTAGATTGTTACTTATCGAGCATAAACACATTATTTCTTATTATTTTTTGTTGGATTTGTTGTAACATAACAAGTCCAAACTAGAAAAACACGTTTGTTAGGCTGGAAGCTGCCTAACATAACATTGTTTTTATTTGGCATGAGCTGATTGAAAGAGGGATAACTGGACATACTTGCTCAGTTCAGTTAGTTGCCAACAGACAAAACAATTTTGTAAACCGAACAAATTATAGAACTCTAAACGACTTGTGATTTTGGGGAAAAAATGAAAGACAAATGCTTTTAAAAAAAATGACAAATGTTTAAAAAAATTCATAACCTATTAATTTCTTCATGTATATATATATATAGAGAGAGAGAGAGCGTGGAAGGGGGAGAGGTGAACCTAAAAGGTTTAGTGTTTAAGGTATACACATTGAGAGAGAGAGAGAATGGTACTTGTTCAATACGAGCATCTCCAATTTACACTTCAAGGTTTTACACCAAAATTGTATTGTGATGATCTAGTTGGCAAATTGAAGACCTTATTTTTTTATTTTTTTTTTTGGACTCCAACATCCTCTCCAAAGTTAATTATTTTATCATTTTTTCCAATAAAACACACTTCCCAATAAAACAAACACCCAAATCTTCTCTTACTTCTCTCACTTTTATAATATTATATTATAAAATAAATTTTTGCTGAGTTAGAAAAAAATTTCAACTTTGAAGAGTGATTTTTTTTTCCCCACTTTTGATGCCAACATTTGCAACTTCTATTGGAGCTCCAAAATCGGATGCGGCTCTTCAATTTTGAAAAAAAAAAAAATGATTTGCTACCTCTTTTGGAGCTGCTTTAAGAGATGACCGAACATACTTACTTTGTCGGCTAGTTAACAAAATGATTTTGCTCGATTTACTTTGATCGAACAAATCAACTTTGTTCGGTTTCATAACTCTAAACTGCTCGCAATTCTGGAAAAAAAAAAAGGACAAATGCTTTAAAAAAAAAAAAAAATGCTTTCAAATATTCAAAACCAATTAATTCCTTTATATATATATATATATATATATATAGAGAGAGAGAGAGAGAGAGAGAGAGAATGAACTTAGTAGATTTAGGGTTGAAGATTTATACATGAAGAAAGATTCAATTAGAGAGGACTTGCCAGAGAAGATAGGATCTGACACGAAAGAGAGGAGTTACTAGAGTCGAAGAAGAGAGGGGAATGAATTTGAAAATAGGGTTGGAGTGTAGTAATTAATAAGATTAGGATTAAATTGGGATTGGGGATACTTCAATTTTATTTTATTTTTCCGAATTTATTAATGGGGATATAACCCATAACCCCATAGTGTAGTGGTAGTAAACCCAAAACCCCTTCCAAAAAATTCAGAATTTTATATTTACCTAACTAATATAATCTGACATATATACCCTCAATTAATTACTAGAAATTCAAATTTTTTACCATTTTCAATTTGGGATGAAAATGGTTAGGATGAGCTCCGACCGAATTTCTAGGCGGCAGATAAGGGATCATATCCCTATTACGAGAGTTGTGCAGAAGCACATTTCTACAGCAGCAAGAAGTGGTCTCCAACTTCGATAGAGAGTGGAAGAGTCGGTGAGAAATCCTTAGGGCGGGAAGAAATTGTAGCCGATGACAAATCCCCTAAAATAAACGTGTCAAAATAGACGGTTCCATTTACTTTGCTGCCTTGCAACCCCAGCAAATCCTAGTTCCCAGCTTAATCACGAGCAGTGGAGCAGCAGTAGACTATTGTTGTTTGGGACCCAAATACATAAGTGCCACTGACTTGTTCTACGTGCTTACCTTGCAGATACTAATCCCTCATAACCCGAAATAGCATCTAAGATGTTCGATCAAATGCCCTAGTGAAAGAGGCACATTGTAGCATACCAAATAAGTAAAATTACTATTCTTTCTAGATTATATTTATAGGTAAATTTACTTATTTATTTAAATACATATAAATAGGTAAATTTAAATATTTCCAAATAAGTTTACTTATTTCTAGTTAATATATATAGGTAAATTTACTTATTTCCAAATACATTTATTTATTTTTAGTGGTAAATTTACTTATTTCCAAATAAGTTTACTTATTTGTTGTTAATAAATGTAGGTAAATTTACTTATTTATTTAAATACATATAAATAGGTAAATTTAATTATTTCCAAATAAGTTTACTTATTTTTAGTTAATATATATAGGTAAATTTATTTATTTCCAAATACATTTATTTATTTTTAGTTTATGAATATAGGTAAATTTACTTATGTCCAAATAAGTTTACTTATTTGCTGTTAATAAATATAGGTAAATTTACTTACTTCCAAATACGTATGTTTATTTCTAGTTTATATAAATAGGTAAATTTACTTATTTGTTTAAAAACATATAAATTCATATTTGCAACGTGTGGGTCTACTGTCAAAAAGTCAAAAAATGAGAATAAAAACATTTTTCAAAAAATATGAGAAAAAAAGGGGAATCGTATCTTGTGAAAGAGAAAAGTGAAACAAAATAGAGGGAAATCATACATCGCGAAATAAAAACCTAATGAGCAATAAACAGATATATCACAATTAAAAATCAAAATTTGAATTGAATTAAATCTCAAACTACCATAATGTCAGCAAAACAGTTACACTATTTAAAAGGTAATAAAACTCTCCATAAAAACAACAAAGGGGTAAATCTGTCATTAAATAATTAAAGTTGACTTTAGAAAATCCTGGAGGGGGTTATGGGTAAACATTATAGTGTTTTGGGTTTACTGGTATGGAATTCAATATCTAAAGAGGTCTCAATAATTTTTCCTTTATTAATTAAATAAGGCATATTTGGCCAAAAGTCCTATTTTAGAGTGATTTCTTTCATTAAGTCTCCTCAAACTTTTTTTCTTTTGAAAAGTTTTGATTAGGAATAATTTATTGCCTACGGTACTATTTTTTTTTTTTTAAATGTTTTTTCGTAGGGACAAATTTGCCTTTAAAGAGCGCGCTCCTCCATCCCTGACCATATGTTTTCCACCCTGACATTAGTCCTCGATCCTTAAAGAACTCCTCAATCGAATCCATGATGGTACTAAATTCGACAAAACCCTCCCCTACTGGTGTTGCCATTTGCTCCCGGTGCATCTCACATAACTAGTGTTGATGACAACGAGAATGCTCCGTTTGGCTTGAAAAATCCCAAACTCACTGGAAACAGAGCCTTCCAATCTTACCTAATCCAAAAGCCGACCTCTCGAATCCTTTCTCCTCCTCAAGAAGCTGAATGAGACGGTGGCCGGTGCAGTTGCAGATCGGGTGAATGTGGTGCACTTGCATATTCTCTTTTTGCATAGATTTCTCACATTCGATCAGATTTGATACTTTTGCACATATTTCTCACCTTCGATCAGAGTTCAAAATGGTTATGGCGATGGATTTGCAGTGTTATTTTTTTCTGGTGTAGTGAATGCTATTTTTAAAGCAGCGAACTACGTTTTCAGCATAGTAAACTTTGGTTCCGACATAGTGAACTCGGGGTCCAGCGTAGTTAACTCCAGTTCCGACGTAGTGATCTATGAGTCTGGCGTAGTGAACTCGGGTTCGGCATAGTGAATTCGGTTATGGCGTAATGAAGTTTGGGTTGGGGTATAGGTGGCATGCTGTTTAAGGAATGATGGGTATTTTTGTTTAGTTTATGCCAAAAGTCAATTTTTGGGAAAGTTTCAATTTTCCCCACTTAACTATAGGCCGTTTTTAAATTGCCCCCATGTGGTATCGATTGAAGTAATGTGCCCATTGAATTATTTTAATGTAACAAATTGCCCCGTTCTGTTTGTTAAAAATGATGTTAGACTTGTTATTTTTTTGTGTAGTATTTATCCTAAGCTGCTAATGTGTCTATATGCATGTCAGTGAATTTTCATGATTTTTCTCAATATGTTTTTATTTTTATGAATTATTTTCTCTATACAGTAAATAAAATTCACAATAAATAGAATATATAGAGAAAAATCATGAAACTTTACTGATATGCCCTGTAAACCCATTAGCAATCCAGGATAAATATTGCATAAAAAAAAAAAAACAAGCCTATCGGCATTTTTCAGTCTAAAAACACAAATGGCTAACTGCGAGAAGTGGTAGCTTGAAAATGACCAATAGTTTAGGGAGCACATTGCTCTAATCGATACCACATGGGGGGAATTTAAAAAGGGCTTATAGTTCAGGGGGCAAACTGTAATTTTCCTTAAATATTTTGAGATAACTTTTAGCATGAAAATGTTTTTAACTATGACTTTTGGCCTATCCCCCCATTAAATAATTGGTTTAAGTAACATATGGGAGCCAAAGATTTTAGAGGGAATGTAATATGATGGCCTTTAATCAATGTTAAGGGCATCTCCAATGGGGGTGCTATATGAGTTGCCATTACTGGCACCCAAATAATTTACTCTAATGGGGTGCCATTTGCAATGCCAAATTTTGGCAATGGCACCACTTGATGCCAAATTTGGCATCTCAAATGGCACTTGCCATTTGTGCCATGTCGTACTGTCACTTCAAAAATGTGAGAAATGTCAAAATATAGCACTAATGCATTAGAGCACATAGGTGCCAAAATTTAGCATCGATGCCATTCGGGATGCTAAATTTTATTTTTGACTAGTTCATTGCACTTGCTCCTATTTTTTATTCTCCTTCATTATACAATTTAAACTCTATGCATTTCTCTAATCATCCCTCTCATATGAATTCATTAGATATTTGTATTTTTATATTCTTTAACTTGTTCACGGGTAATGAAGAAGAAAATGGATATTCAAAAGGCTAATAGCAATGCAAAGGTTTGTTTTTTAAGCATTTATCATTTTTTGGGCAAAATCACGAGCTATTAAGAGTTACAAAATGAACAAATTTGATTTGTTAAGGCGAAGCAAATCGAACAAAATCATTATATTTGGTATAAGCTAATTGAAAGAGGGATAATTGGACATACTTGCTCAGTTCAGTTAGTTGCCACCAGACAAAACAATTTTGTAAACCGAACAAATTATATAACTCTGAACGACTTGTGATTTTGGGGAAAAAATGAAAGACAAATGCTTTAAAAAAAAAAATGACAAATGTTTAAAAAAATTCAAAACCTATTAATTTCTTCGTGTATATATATAGAGAGAGAGAGCGTGGAAGGGGGAGAGGTGAACCTAAAAGGTTTAGTGTTTAGGGTATACGCATTGAGAGAGAGAGTATGATACTTGCTAAATACGAGCATCTCCAATTTACACTTCAACGTTTTACACCAAAATTGTACTGTGACGATCTAGTTGGCAAATTGAAGACCTTATTTTTTTTTTTTCAATGGACTCCAACAGCCTCTCCAAAGTTATTATTTTATCATTTTTTTCCAATGAAACACACTCCCCGACAAAACAAACACCCAAATGTTCTTAATTCTCTCACTTTTTCAATATTATATTATAAAATAAAATTTTGAAGAGTTAGAAAAAAAAAATTCAACTTTTAAGAGTTATTTATTTTTATTTTTCCACTTTTGACGCCAACATTTGCTACCTCTATTGGAGCTCCAAAATCGGATATGGCTCTTCAATTTTGAAAAAAATTATGATTTGCTACCTCTTTTGGAGCTGCTCTAAGAGATGGCCGAACATACCTACTTTGTCGGCTAATTAACAAAATGATTTTGTTCGATTTACTCTGATCGAACAAATCAACTTTGTTCGGTTTCATAACTCTAAACAGCTCGCAATTGTGAAAGAAAAGAAGACAAATGCTTTAAAAAGAACAATAAATGCTTTCAAATATTCAAAATCAATTAATTCCTTTATATGTATATATATATATACAAAATTGTAAAAGCATAAATGTTTTAACCAAAGAAGAAAGAAATTTATTAGAATTTGCAGATTATATTCATACCCCTGAAGAAAAGAAGAAATACTTAGAAAACTTATATAATATTTTATCAGCTAAGAATTTAAATAATATAGAAGATAAAATAATAAAAATAGATGAGACCAGCAATATATATACCTTGCTTACGTATCATTAGGAAGTGCATTAACAGAAATACTTCAGTAAGAATGGGTAATACAAAAGTGTGTAAACTATAAAAACGAGTCAAAGTGGATTGTCCCACACTAGCACTTCTGCGTAATAACTCTACCAAAGGCGATCCTATTACAGGAATAGTGTAACGCCCCAACTTAACATCTGTACCGACCCTTCCGGATAGGTCAACACGTGTCAAGGTAGAGGTACAACCTGACCTGTTCATTTGTATATCCTCACGAGAGTCAAGAAAATATATATATAAATTTAACAATATGAAATGTCATGCTCATTCAAATGTCCCAAACGACATATATATTAACAATAAATTAATAATAATAATAATAATGCCAACATTCTTGGCAAATAGGTTATGCCACAAACAATGACAAATCTCAATAATTAAGAAAGATAGAAATAATACACGTCTCGAGAAAATGCAACCCTAATGCAAAACCTACTATGTAGCTTCCCAACAATCCTCGATTAGAAGCTTGTTCCAAGTCACGAATGCATCCCCATGCCAACCTGAAATCTACTGCAAAAAGCAGGGGTGAGCTTCAACGTGCTCAATAGGAATAAGATAACCTCTACAAATAACAATAATATAATGATACATGGAAAAATTTTAAATAAACAGAATTTCCATAATGTTTATAAAACGGCAAACAAAGCAGTTGCAAACCTGAGTGGCCTTTCAGTGAAAATTATACCTGTAAAGCAATTTATATCCAGTTCATAATTAAATATGAGAAAATTGTGTGAGTTTAGTTCAGTTACAAATGCAGTGTAATACCCATTATTTTAAAGACCAAGCTCACTAGATGTATATCAAGACGTTGTTCTCAGGCTAATAAGCCCTCGGCACAACGACAGCCAATATCACGTTGTTCTCGGGCTAATACGCCCCCGGCAAAACGATAGCACAAAATTGCGTTGTTCTCAGGCTAATACGTCCCCAACACAATGATAGCACGAAATTATGTTGTTATCAGGCTAATACGCCCCCGGCACAACGATAGCACGAAATTATCAATCATTGTCAAGTGGGCATGTAAAGCAGTAAGATTATATGTTTAAACCCATTTTTAGAGCGAGCGGGGAAAGTTATAATATGTGTCATATGAACGTATCGAGCATTATTTCAAAATAATCTTATCCATTATCCAAAAACAAAAGTGAGACATATGAACCATGTGTCATCATAATATATAGAAAAACAGTTCTCAAACCACATAACCTTTCCAATAAGAATACGTTTTCAAAACATGGTTTGCTTATAATAGTTTCATTTCCAAACCTTGAATTTTATCCAAAGCAGGGGAACATTTAACCCAAGTATCTGACAGCCTTTTCATCATAAATCATTTCAAAAAGACCAGGCATATAAATATAAAAATCAACATCTCATTCTTATTTACATAAACCAGATTACCATATGCCTGTTGTTTTAAGATTTCAAAAAACTTTGTAATAAAAGAGCCTACCCTCCGGTTTACATACATATCATGTCAACTTCTAAACAGTCAGCCATGAGGTATTAATAAATTTTCAAAATATATATGTTATGTACCTTGGTTTCATTTCGTACAAGTACCGTACATTTTAACAGTTCTTAAAATCAGATATAAAATAATCATATCATCATTAAGAGTAAAATGTTACTTGTCCCTACTTTAATGAAGTTGTGTTGTCCAACCCTTTATGGCTCCACGAGCCTCCCAAATGCATTGCTTATGCACCAATGCAAGTGATCCTTCTAAAGACCTTCAAAGTCCGAGGAAACAACAAATAATGCAAGCAAAGAAATCAAAAGAAAGCATAAAGATTCACAACTTCAAAAGTAAAGCGACTCGCTTCCTAAAATTGCTCACTCGCGACCCTAAAGGCTCAAAACCCCAAAATTCCAAACCAAAAGCCTTAAGATTCTCAAGACATAACCCCAAGTATGACTAGATGTTACACGTCGAATTTCGTGGCCAAATACCAAGCGATTTGAAAGATATACAACGAAGAAAATAAAGGGTGCAAGGAAAGGGCAAATATGATATTTACTAAATATCTCTCTCTCCAAAAATAATTTGATCCCAAGCCTCAAAATTTAGAAAGTAGACTTCATAAGCTTTCCGTACATATAAAGTATGCCCAAATCGGAGTTCAGATAAGAAAGATACGCGCGTTTGAAGTTAAATCAGTTTTGACGGAGCAAAAGAAGCAAACAATCAATTGTCTGACTCAAACAGTCGACTGTTTGGAGCAAAAAGGCCTGGTTTCGAGTTTCTACATGACACAGTCAACTGTCTTGGTCAAACAGTCGACTGTCTCCGCGATAAATCCGAATAACAGGGTATTTTTGAGCTATAAAACAGCCCGAAACTCAAGTTAAACCATCAAGCAACCTAGATCAATCGAAATCAACTATCAAAACTTCAAATTAAAAAGTAAAAAGCATGAATCCTTCAAAGATCTGAAACGTATAATCTTAAAACCCAAATACAAACCATGAAAACCCATTTTTCACAAAACCTTCCCAAAAACATCACAAAACCTTCAACAACTCCACAAACCCATACTCAAGCATCTCAAAAACACCTCTCAACCCATCCACGTTCATCATCCATCATAAAATCAGACGTTACTCAAAACCCAACTCAAACTTTGGGAAAAGAAAAGAAAAAGAAGAAAAAAAATGAACTAAGGAGCTAGGCTTACCTTTCTCCGGCGACGGCGAACCTCCGTCGAGCTCCGACGACCCTTCTCTCTCTACTATTTCCCTTGCACTCTCTCGGTTCAAAATGAAGAGATGAAAGGAAAAAGGGGCATTTATATAGGCAGGGGCAAAAGGGTAAATTTTGATTTTTTTTATTAATTTAAAATACATAAAATAATGATTTAGAAATCTGGGTTATCACAAATAGCTTTAGGTATGCCGGTTACAATTTGACTACCCAATAACCAATTTGGTCCCGAGGTAAGGAATGACCAGTTACACCAAAAGATGCGGTCAATAAAGCCAGAACTACACCTGTAACCCAATTAAATTCGCGACGTTTTTTAAATCCACCGGTGAGATACACATGAAATACGTGCAGGATCATAATTAGGACCATCATATATATATATATATATATATATATATATATATATATATATATATAGAGAGAGAGAGAGAGAGAGAGAGAGAGAGAGAGAGAGAGATGGACTTAGTAGATTTAGGGTTGAAGATTTATGCATGAAAAAAGATTCAATTAGAGAGGACTTATTGGTGAAGATAGGAGCTGAAACGAAAGAAATGAGTTACTAAAGAGTCGTAGAAGAGAGAGGAATGAATTTTAAAATAGGGTTGGAGTGTAGTAATTAATAGGATTAAGGTTAAATTGGGATTGGGGATACTTTTTTTTTCCCCCGAATTTATTAATTAAGTAAGGCATATTTGGCCAAAAGTCCTATTTTAGAGTGATTTCTTTCATTAAGTCTCCTCAAACTTTTTTTTCTTTTGAAAAGTTTTGATTAGGAATAATTTATTGCCTAAGGTACTATTTTTAAAAAAATTGTCTTTCTTAAGGACAAATTTGCCTTTAAAGAGCTCATCCATCCTTGACCAAATGTTTTCCACCGTGACATTAGTCCTCGATCCTTAAAGAACTCCTCAACCGAATCTATAATGGTACTAAATTCTACGCTCCCCTGTCGGTGCTGCCATCTGCTCCCGGTGCATCTCACATAACTAGTGTTGATGACAACGAGAATGCTCCGTTTGGCATGAAAAGTCCCAAGCTCACTAGAAACAGAGCCTTCTAATCTTGCCTAATCCAAGAGCCGACCTATCAAATCCTTTTTCCTCCTCAAGAAGCTGAATGAGACGGTGGCCGGTGCAGTTGCGGATTGGGTTGATGGTGCACTCGTATATACGGATGTCAACGGGGCGAGTTTGGGACGAGTTACCCCTTTCCCAACCCCATCCCATTTCCGTCCCAAACCCGGGACGGGAATGAGATTGTTCAGGATTGGGAATCCCATTCCCGTCCAAATTAAATGACCACATCCCATTACCGTCCCGTCCTATTTACTATAGCGGGATGGGGCGGGGCAGGACATATCTTAGTTTAAACTCATATAAATAACAATATAAAATAAGCTTAAAAAATTATAAAGATTATGCATGTGCAGTAATGCCTCACAAATAGAAAGAAAAGAAACGAAATTAGAGCTCTAAACATTAAATTATTAATCAGGAAAAGAACATCCGATTTATTATTTGAGTAAAATTTATCATACTGCAGAGCTCAGATACTCACATATTGAAAAATTATGCTTAACTTTGGTCTTTGCTACTGTAGACATCCATTTTTGACCATGAGAAAGGTCATGAATGGTTGCCTAAGTTTTAAGGAGAAATATGGTGTTAAAACCCTAAGTTGTCAGTTTTACCCTTGTAGGCAGTTAGATAGAGGTCATTATCACATGTAGGTTTTTAGGTCGGATTGAGTCGGTTCTTTTTACATTAGGTTTTTAGAGAGTCCATAGATGTCCCTGTCAAGTTTCATTGCATTCCGAGTCAGGCTCGATAGGTAATTAGGTCTCTTGTAACCTAAAGGGCAGAATTGTCATTTCAATCACAAAAGTTCTTAAAAGCTTTCGAATTGATTTAAGATTGTCCCGAAGTTTTGGCATAGGTAATTAGGGTGTGTTTGGTAGCTAAGTTGGTCAGTGGCAAGGTCTGTAGAGTTTTTTGGCTCATGATTGGCTCTTAAGGCTCACAGGGCCCTTTTAAGCTCAGTTTAGGGTTTCGACCGGGAACAGCTGAGATTCGATCTTTTTGTCAAACTAAAGCCTTCACAAGCTTCAAAACACTTTCCTAAAATGTTTTAAAACTTTTTTTAAGAAGAAGAAATGATTTCGAGATCAAATGATCAGCAAATTAAAAAACCCTAATTTGGGCCCGGCAGGCCCAAAACAGCTGATTGGGTGATTTTTTCTTACACCATTGACTTTGGTAAATGAATTTTCACTTCAAACACTTCTTAAAACATGGATAATCGAATCATGGTCGTTTTGGTTCTTGAATTGTCGAATTTGGACTTAAAACGGACCCGAAAAGCCGAAAAAAACCGAAACCTGGTCGAAATGGGCTGAAACAGTCCCACATAAGGCAAAAATGGGCTGATGGCTCGATGAACATCCACCTAGGGATGGCCAACCGTCCTAGGGTGGACGGTCAACCGAGCCAAGTCTCCAGATTTGCCCAAATTTGATCATTTGAGTGTTTTGTGTACTTGGGACTCTCTCACAGCCAAGTTGGGTCAGTTTGGATCACTTGGTTCGACTTTGGAGACCTAGCAAGACACATTTAGGGCCCTTGGATCATTCCTAAGGGTTTTAATGTGGACCATTAATCGATTTGAAGCCTTTCCTATATATACATCATTTAGGAGTTAGGTTGGAAGAGAATTTTTGAACATTAGAGACTTGAAGACCTTTGTAGTGACCCTCTATACCTTAGCCACGAAATTGGAGACCATTAGAGCTTGAAGAAAGAGGCTTGGAGCAAGGAAGGAGAAGGCTAAAGGTATGTTTGAACATACCATGATGCTTAGGATGGAGTTTTGCATAACATAGTTTGATTTTGGAAATTTCTGCATAGTTACATGTTTAATATTCTTTTTCTCTTCTTCTTCTCTTTTTCCATGTCTATGTCATGTTAGAAATGAATGCTTAGGTTGGATATTCATAGGTTAGAAGTAAAAGGATTAGTTGTTTATTGTATATGGTTATTAATGTATAAATTTCTGCACTTATGAGTTTTGTATGGTTAACTTAGGAAGTTTAAGTTTAGGTATATGTATTTAGGTATGCTAGGAATATGTTTAGGAGTTTGTTTATATTTAGTATGCATGATAGGAATTAGTTTAAGATATGATATTTTATATTTTAAGGTTAGTAATGCATGTTAGTTAAAATTGAATTATTTTGCATATATAGGATGAGTGTCTATGGTTTTAATATTTTATGGCTATTCCAGCAATGGACGAACGCCGACGATGATCGAGATTCCGGCAATAGACGAAAGCACTTGAGGACTGATGCGGCTGTTCAAAACCTTAAGGTACCGTTTGGTTGCCTGTAATATGTAATGTAATGTGTAATCACATTACATTACACTGGATTATCCTGTTTGGCCATTGCAAAAGTCCCGTAATGTGGAATACGAGGTGTAATCAAATTCCCCCAAAGGCTGTAATCCCATTCCATTTTTAAATGTGGTAATCCAACTTGATGGCAGGCAGGTAATAGCTTTAATGAAATTTAAATATGACCTGCGTGCCCCTCTTTTATTCCCTTATAAAAATGATAATTACCACCATGTCCTCACTCTACCCTAGCCCACATGTAGGAAGAAGAAGAAGAAGGAGGAGAAGGAAGGCAGCGACAATGAGAAGAATAAGAAGAAGAAAAAAGAAATAAGAAGATCAAAGAAAAACGAGGTAGCGACGGCAGTATCGTGATGGTTGAAGTGCAGTTGTCGGAATCGTTGATTTTCAAAATTGGCGAATTAGGCAAGGTTGTGGTCACCTTTGATAACCAAAGCTCCAAGTAGAAGAAGCTCCTCTACATATTTGATGGAATCTCTGAATGATAGTAAGGGAGAGTGGATGTAACTGTGATGAGAGGGTGCTAGAGAGAGAATTAGGAAGAGGGTGAAGCGCGGAGAAGATGATGCAGCAGCGCCCCAGCCCATTTTGACAGAACCTGAGTTTGATGAAACGAAAAGCTTCTCTGCGTTTTGGGAATATATGGATTCTCAGCCGCTGGATCAAGCAGACTGTGACGTGTCTTCATCTTATTTCAATATATATATATATATATATATATAAAGGCTTATAAAATAATTTAAAACATAAAAAACAACGAAAAGTATTTTATAAAATAATTAAAAATTTTAATAAAATTCCATAAAACATTTAAAAATTTTAGTAAAATATCTGAAAACATTTAAGAATTTTAGTAATCTAATGATATTGGCTAACTAGGGCATCTTTCACAAAACTGACCGTTGGATTAGATGTTCATTCTCTCTATGTCATGCCTGTAAAAAATCACTATGATCCGACGGTTGACTTTTGAAAAAATTATCATTAAATAAATGGTGATATTTTGAAAAACAAATCCATGATGAGGGTATTATGGTCAAATGTTAAGAATTGAGAATTACATTGCATACCTATCCAAACACTAGTCCTGTAATTATGTGGGTATATGATTCCACATTTCCGACATATCCAAACGTGTGGAGGGTAATCACATTACACATTCTCGTTCCAAAGTAATTTGATTCACCTGTAATCACACTACATTACATTCCATCACGGGCAACCAAACGGTACCTAAGTCCCTAATGAGTGAAGACTCAACTCTGAAGAGTCGAGTGAAGGCCTCTGAAGGGAAGGAGTTTAAAGTATAACCTTTAAGGTTGCGTTTGGTACGCGGGCTAGGAATCTCAAACCTAGGAATGTCTAATCCGGGGGTTTGGGTTTGTAACTTTGTAACCCAAACCAGTGTTTGGAATGCTGGGAATCTCAAGCCTGGGAATGCCTGACCTTTGTTTGTTTGGACAGTTTGGATCACAACAAATATAAATTAAATTACAAAATTACCCTCCATTTTTGTGCTAAATATTTAACCCAAAAAAATTTATTAACCACTAAAAATTCCTTAATAACAATAATCACACTTACCAAAAAAAAAAACAAAAAGGCTTCAATAATCACACATAAATCAAGTTCCAAGTTCGGCAGCTATATATATATATGTGTGTGTGTGTGTTTGTTCACCCAAACAAAAAAAGAAAAAAAGAAAAAGAGGTAGACGCAGCAGCAGAAGGGGAAAGGGGAAAGGGGAAAGAGGGGAGGGCGACGTGCAGCGGCGGGAGACCTGCAGCAGCGGCGACTTGCAGCGGCGTTTCTTCGACGGCGGCGCAGCAGCGGCGACTTGCAGCAGCGGCGTTTCTTCGACTTGCAGCAGCGGCGACTTGCTGTTGCAGAGGGCGACGTGCTCTGTTCTTCCTCTCTTCTTCTTCTTCTCTTCTTCCTCTCTTCTCCTCTGCAACCGTGTTGACATATGAGGGACTTGAATGGTATTTTATTTTAGTATTGTGCAATAACTAAGGACACGCTGGTCATTTTGAAACATTGTAAACTCAAACCCAGTCTTGCGATTTGAAACCCAATCTGTGAAGAGGCTTCCCAAACCCACTCTTTTGAGCCGCCCGAAATCGTTGAACGGGGTCCTTCTGTTGTGCCAAACATTGGTTTGGGGTGGTTTGGGGTATGAAACCCCAAACCCAGCGTCGAAGCCGGCCAACCAAACATAGCCTAAATGTTTAATTGTTTCGGTCGGTTTCGGTGACCGTCGGTTAGGAAAATGCTATATCATGGACCGATCGGAAACGACCGGTTTTCAAAAACAGCAAACCAAAGGGAGGAACCCATGAACGACCAGACCGGCCGGCTTTATGGGCCTCACCTTGTTGATGGAACAAACTGTCCGGTCCAACCGGTTGAAGCGGGAATAAATATGGCGGAAAAAAAAAAAGGGGCGCATATAGCACACAACTCTCCTACGCTTCATAGTTCATACACTGATACACAACTCAGATTTCCCACAGTACAATCAATCCTCCCTCACCAAAAATTTTCTAGGGTTTCAAAAACATTTGAAGAAGCAGCAATGTTGGTTCAGCTTCCACGCTTGACGAATTCTCTCAGAGACCCATTCGACATCGACCATGCCTACCTTCAACGCAAAATCATCCTCCAAAACCACAAACCTCGCAGGCAATTAAATTTCTCTGAATTAAATCGTTTTTTTTTTTCCTCTTATTTTTTGTTTGGTTGTCGAGAAAAAGTAGAGAAAAATGAAACTAAAATTGTTGAATCCTTACTTTTTTTTCTCTCTCTATAATTTGGGACATGAGGAGTCAAATGTGACTATTTGGCTTCGTTAAGGTGAATTTTCATTTCTGGGAGACAAAGACACCAAAGAACTTAAGAATCATATAAGCAATCAAATGGAATCAGCTATAGTATAACATATGTTGTGTATATATATATATATATATACACGCACCAACGCCTAATTATTTGCTTTAATTTTGTAGTTACAGCCATGAGAGCAATGACATGGCTGTGGGATAGTTTATTTTCTGAGCGGTAGCTTGTTATAACAGTCAATTCTTTTTGGATTTCATTTTTGAAAATTTGAATTTTATGATGTAGTTCTGCAAACTCGCTGGATGAATCGGAGCTTGCACGAAAGATTGTTCATCGGTGGGAAGAAGGTATTATAAATTCATGACTATTGATGTACAGTTTTTTTCAAACATCGAAATTTACATTATTAAAAATGTCAGGGAATGGATTTTATAATGATTGTCTAAACAGTCACATCGATGTTGGTTGGCATAAAAATGTGATGTTGAACTAACTTTTAAAGTTGGACTTGCCTGTGATTTTGGATAAAAAAGAAAGTATGCTGCAAGCTGCCTTCCAACTTAGAATTAGTTCATAAATTTGCAATAAACTTTCAAATTTAGGTTTTTGCGGCAACTGCTAACTTTACTAGTATCCTTGGTCACCATGTTATGATTGTAATTTTGTTGAAGAATTTTGTGAAAAAAAAGTTAGAAGGTTTTTTTTTTTGAAATTTGTAGTCGCCGGGACATCCGGTGGTTTCCATCCACCAAAAACGTCCCGACTTTTACTATAACATGGCGGCTGGAAATGTCATCCTCAAAGTGCGGTGTTCAAATTAAAATCTGAAATATAATTTTGGACTAAATCTGTGTCTCATGGATTTAATGAAATTTAAATATTTTAATATCTATTCTCTTTTGCAAACAGCTTCAATAGAACTGCGTCAAGCATACAAACAGTTTATTGGGGCAGTAGTTGATTTGATCAAGGGTGAAGTGGCATCGGAAGAGTTTCATGAGGTGACATTAACAGTTTATCGTCTGTTTGGTGGGCTTGAGGAGTATGAAGAAGATAGAAGGATTCCTGAGAAGAAGTAAGAATTCGATTTTCCACTATCTTAATAGAGCAACCTTTTACTTGGAGAAAAATTCTTGTTTTATTTATGATTTATGCGGAGTTTTGGATTGTGAAATATTTAATGCTACCTATGGAATGCACAGTTTATGATGCACAAATGTTGTATTGTTTGGTCTTAAACTGTGTATAGCATGTAAAAGTTGTAACTTATATTCAAGAATATGATCATAGTTAGTGTATGTGAAATGCAGGTTAGAATTGCAAAAACTTCTGGGTTATGCAGTTTCAGATGCCAATCTCTGGAAAGTTGTCTCTCTAGCACAGTGTCTTTTCAGGTTGCAGCCCAGTGATCATGAGGCTGCGCTTGTACTTGAAAGGCAAGTTAATGGGAGTGGTGATGATTTAGAGTTTGGTGCTGACCTTGTTTTCCAAGCACCAGCTCGGTTTTTGGTGGACGTATCTTTGGAGGATGTGGAATCGCTAGAGGAGGAATGCACTGGACCTTCTTCGTTTCGTGAAGGATGGTATGATCATGGTGACCCTACACAATATCATTCAGCTGTTGATAGAGGGTCATTAGATTTGAGATGGTTAAGAGATGCATGTGATGCAATTGTGAAAGGAAGTAATTCACAGCTTTCCCAAGATGAACTAGCAATGGCCATTTGTCGAGTACTTGAATCAGACAAACCTGGTGATGAGGTACTGGTTAAAAGATGCTATTTCCTCTGTTTCATTAACCTAGCCTGTAAGCATGTCTGTCTCAGTTTCATGGCTCTGACGTTACCGGTGAATTGAAAAATTCCTTTGTGAAGATAGCTGGTGATTTGTTGGATCTTGCTGGGGACAGTGCATTTGAAACAGTTCAAGACCTTATATCAGTAAGGATATGAACAATTCTTCTACTTTTGTGCTTTTATCTTGTTTTCTTCATGAATTTCATTTTTTCCCTTCTATTATATGTAAAGTTATGATCTTTCTTAGAACAAATGGCATTTCACTGTTGTGACATTTGAAGTGTTAAATAAATTATTTTGCCTTTAGTGTACTTCTAATTTTCCTCACAGCTGAATTTGTACTTTTTTTTTTTTTGGGGGGGGGGGGGGGGGGGGGGTTGTAAGACCAAAAGGAAATATATTTATTTGTAGCCAGTGCAATTTTTTT
>JAESVK010001089.1:2516408-2567886 GCA_017140935.1 Hamamelis virginiana
TCAATAATGGCCCTTACGAATAATATTGATTTCTAGCCACTTCCATTATTTTAGCAAATACTGACTAATTGGTAGGCAATGCTGGTTTATTCTATAATTTGGGATGGTTTAATGTTAAATTATAAATTTTTTCTTCAATTTGGATCAGTTTAATGTTCAAGAAACCTTTTCTGATTGTTTCCTGGACTGTACTTAGATCTTCTTCTTCTTCTCCCTCTCCCTCTCCCTCTTTGATATAAATTCTTCTCTTTTTCAGCATCGCAAGGAACTCGTTGATGCTATCCGTCATGGGTTGTCGGTACTGAAATCTGACAAAATGGCACTGAACACTCAATCACGTATGCCTAGCTACGGCACTCAGGTATCTACTGAATCTTATACATAAATTTAATTGAATTGTCAACCGTAAAAAAACTAGATTTGTCATCAAGAAATTACTTTCCACTACACTTGTAGGTTACTGTTCAAACAGAGTCTGAACGTCAAATTGATAGACTTCGGCGCAAGGAGGAAAAACGACATAGACGTGGAACAGAATATGGAGTTGAGAATGATTTGTCTGCTGCAAGTTTTTCTTCTTTACTTCACGCTAGTGAGAAGAAAAGTCATTTTGATGATCTGATTGGGCGTGGCCAAGGGGCCGACTCGTTAGCTGTTACTGCTCTTCCTCAAGGGACTGTCAGGAAGCATTATAAGGGGTTTGAGGAAGTCATAATCCCCCCAACACCAGCAGCACAAATGAAACCTGGAGAAAAACTGGTATGTTTCATTTATTTTTCTGTCTATTAAAATCTCCGAAGACAGTTTATCAGTCAAATTTCTAATATTTTATTGATTGTGGCCTTTCTGTCACACTTTTTTATTTTTTTTATTTTTTTTGGCGGGGGAGGATGTTGGTGTGGGTGTTAGGGGCTTGTCCTCTACATTAGTTATTGTGAGAAATACTCATAGTGGAAACCTTTTTTTTTGGTTGAACTAAAGGTGTTGAATTTGTTCAAGATTTATATAGGGTATCATAGTTGATCTCGGATAGTTTAAAATCCAAGTTTTATATTAGACCAGGAATATTTATGATGATTATAACACCAATCTGGGACAAGTTAAGAGAAAGTTAAGTGAGATTGTTGCATAATGTGCAGCAAAAACCAATGACTGCACCAGTAAGGAGAACTGATATGGTTGAAGTTGGAAGGCGTTGCAAGGGCAAAGGGAAATGCCAAAAGACTGGGGGTCAAGGTTGTGAAGCAAAATATGATGACTTATGATTGTGGGTCTAGATTTGTAAATCAGTTGATAAGGGTTTGTGTAGCTGAGATCAGAGGATGAGACTTTGTTGAATTGAGTTGTTATGGTCATTATGATCTCTAAAAGCTATTCATCAGGATAATTTGAGGGCATTGTTTTTCTTTCTTTCTCTCTCTTAGCCCATGGGTGAAAGTTTTGCTATTAAGCCGGATATTCAAGCCCTTCTTACCAGTCTTAGGCGTGCCGAAGATAGTGACGAGATATTTTGGTGGAGGGAGATTCCTTTATGCTTATCTCGTGGACAAGGAAGGGGTAGTAGTACTTAGAGGTATTGCATTGAGAGCAATTTTGGACAATGCTAATTATATTGGGGTTAAGTTTAGTTGGATTTATAGATTGACTAATGCGGAAGCAGTTTTTTTTTCAAAAGTCATAGGCCATTTTTATCCCCCTTGAGTGGCTTCTTTGTTGGTTTGTGGTTTTTTCCCCACGATTGTTTTTATTATTATTATTTTTTGTGTATCTTTTTTTTTTTTTGATAGGTTAGGGTGGTTTGGTTTGGGGGATTTTTGGGGTTGCGGTTGTTTTTTCTTTCTTTCCATAGGACTTCTTGTCCTCCCCTCGTTTTTCTATTTTTATTTTTATGTGGGACTAATATCTTATTGTTGCTTATTGAAAACGGAGAATTTTGAAATATAAGGAAGGAACTGTTATGTAGTTTGTCAAATGTTTGTTATCTATGGGAGATAAAAAAGGGGGGGGGGGGGTTGTTATGCCTTGAATGAGTCCTCTTTGTAATCAACTGCAGATTGCCAGTTTATACTTTTGGTCTTTGTACTTCTCTCCCTTTTCCTTGATGCTCACTCCACCACTCCCACCAAGTTGTTTTTATTATTTATTTATTTTTTATTTTGGGGGGGTGGGTGGCGGGCTTTTTGTTGGGTTGGGAGATTCCTGCTTTCCACAAGGCCACAAGTGAAGTGGTTGGCAACCATCTTTCAATCAAATCATGGAAAGATTAGTGGATCTATCTTATTATAGAAGCTTCCCTGTCATCAAGTGTTCTCTTAAAATTTATCATTAATGTTAACTGAAGAGAAAGCTTGGAAGAATTTACCTTAGCTATCAACAAAACTTTCTTTATAGAACTTTCTTTTGCAAGTCTTTTACTTTCAATTTTGGCAAACATGATAAAGTGCTAACAGAACTGAAAATATTATTTAAATGTATCTATTTACATTATCAGGCTGGGACTTCATTTTGAGTTCAATTTTGTATAGATGCTATCTTTATTAATTTTGGTAGTTGCTGGTTGATATTTGTTTTTCTCCTGCTACAACTTCTGATTCTTGTTATGTGTTGTCAGATTGAGATAAAGGAGTTAGATGAATTCGCTCAGGCTGCTTTTCGTGGGTATAAATCTCTGAACCGTATTCAGAGCCGGATTTTCCAAACCACTTACTACACTAATGAAAATATACTAGTGAGTCATTTATTCTGTAGTTACACTACAATTAAATGATAGCAGTGAAGTGGCAGAAGTGGTGATTTGATAATCTCAGTGCTTTCACATACTTGCAGGTTTGTGCTCCAACAGGAGCTGGGAAAACAAATATTGCTATGATTGCTGTTCTACACGAGGTGTGCAATCACCGGGCTGTAACTGGTTTTATCTGCAATATTACCTTTCTGATTATTCTTAAACTTCTCGTTGTTAGCATGGTATACAGTTTTGGTTTGACATGTGTGTACGCGCGCGCGCGGGGATTGTGTACAGTTGTGTGTGTGTGACTTGTGTACGGTTCTCAGCCCTTTTGGTGTGTTACTTTAGATGAAAAACAAGTAAATTATCTAAGGAAACTATACAATTAGGAAATCCTAGAATTAAGCTAATTAGGCCAGCTAATATACACCTATATTCTGTAACACTCCCCCTCAAGTTGGAGCATAGATATTAATCATGCCCAACTTGTTACAAAGATAATCAACCCGAACCCCATTTAGAGCTTTTGTAAAGATATCCCCTAATTGTTCTCCAGTCTTCACATATCCTGTAGAAATCAAACCTTGCTGAATTTTCTCGCGGACAAAGTGACAATCAATTTCAATGTGCTTTGTTCTCTCATGAAACACAGGATTAGATGCAATATGAAGGGCAGCTTGGTTATCACACCACAATTTTGCTGGTAATGAAGTTTTAAGACCTACTTCATTCAAGAGCTGATATATCCACATTATCTCACTCACAGACTGTGCCATAGCCCTATATTCTGATTCAGCACTTGATCGTAACACAACATTCTGCTTCTTACTTTTCCATGAGACCAAATTTCCTCCAACAAAAACACAATAGCCTGATGTGGATCTTCTATCCACTTTGGAACCTGCCCAATCTGCATCTGAGTAACATTCAATGTGAGTGTGGCCATGATTTGTATATAGGATACCACGTCCAGGTGCTCCTTTCAAGTAACACAAAATCTGTTCTAATGCTGCCCAATGATGAACTGTTGGTGATGACATGAACTGACTAACAATACTGACAGAATATGCAATATCTGGACGAGTCACGGTAAAGTAATTCAGCTTTCCAACCAACCTTCGATATCTCTCAGGATCTTCAAATAGTTCCCCATCACCTGTGAGGTGCATGTTCGGAGTCATTGGAGCACTACAAGGCTTTGCTCCCAATTTTCCTGTCTCAGTTAATAAGTCAAGGACATATTTTCTCTGAGATAGAAAGATACCTTTTTTACTCCTTGTGACTTCAACACCCAAGAAATACTTTAGCATTCCCAAGTCCTTCGTGTGAAACTGAGTATGAAGACAAGACTTAAGGGATGAGATTCCCGTAGTATCACTTCTAGTAATAACAATGTCATCCACATACACAACTAAAAGTATGATACCAGCTTCTGATTGTTTGTAGAACACAGAATGGTCAGACTTACTTTTTATCATCCCAAACTTTTCAATAGCCTGACTAAATTTTCCAAACCAAGCACGAGGACTCTGTTTCAAACCATACAGAGACTTTCGAAGATGACAAACTCGCCCAGACTCCCCCTGAGCAACAAAACCAGGAGGTTGCTCCATATACACCTCCTCTTGAAGATCACCATGAAGAAAAGCATTCTTGATATCGAGTTGATGCAAAGGCCAATGGTGAGTAGCTGCCATAGAGATAAACAACCGAACATATGTCAATTTAGCAACAGGAGAAAAAGTGTCAGAATAGTCCACTTCATAGGTTTGAGCATATCCCTTAGCGACAAGACGGGCTTTCAATCGAGCAACTGACCCATCTGGATTGACCTTAACTGTGAACACCCACTTGCATCCTAGCCCGTTTCCCGGAAGGTAAATCAACCAAGTTCCAAGTACCATTGTCATCTAAAGCATTCATTTCTTCTATCATTGCATTATGCCAACCAGGATGAGATATTGCTTCATGAACGGTTTTAGGAATAGTGATAGAATCAAGGGATGCAATAAATGAACAAGAAGAAGACGGCAAGCAGTTATAAGAAACAAAAGAAGAAATAGGATAAGTGCATTGACGTTTACCTTTGCGTAATGCAATAGGAAGATCATCGCTCGGGACTGGATCTGATGACGAAGGAGCAGGGGCAGGACATGAATCAAGAGGTTTACACCGGGAGTAGACTTGAAGAATAGGAGGCTTGATAGGAGCGGGTTCCGATACTGGTCCAGAGGATGTGATGGAATAGACTAACAAATCATCATCCTCCTCCTGATGTGCGGGAGGAGGAGAAGACGGAAAATAGGGTGTGTCTTCCATGAAGGTAACATCAATTGAGACAAGATATTTGTTAAGACTAGGACAATAACATCTATAACCTTTCTGAAGACGAGAATAACCAAGGAAGACACACTTCAAAGACTTGGGATCTAATTTGGTTACATGCGGACGAACATCTCGAACAAAACAAGTGCTACCAAATATCCGAGGATCAACAGGAAATAAAGACTTGTTGGGAAAAATGATTTTGTAAGGAATCTCTCCATGAAGAACAGATGAGGGCATGCGATTAATTAAAAAACATGCTGTAGAAACTGCATCGGCCCAAAAAGGTTTAGGAACATTCATTTGAAATAATAAGGCTCGTGCAGTTTCAAGAAGATGTCTGTTCTTTCGTTTTGCTACTCCATTTTGAGATGGAGTATCAACACAAGAAGTCTCATGAAGCATGCCATTCTGAGCCATATAAGTTTGAAACAAAGTTTTCGTATATTCTTTGGCATTATCACTTCGCAAAGTACGAATTGAAACATTAAATTGAGTTTTAATCTCAGCACAAAATGCACAAAAAATTGAAAACAACTCAGAACGACTTTTCATTAAATATAACCAAGTTACACAAGAATAATCATCCACAAAAGTAACAAAATACTTAAATCCAGGTTTAGACACAATAGGACAAGGACCCCAAACATCAGAATGAACTAATTCAAAAGGAACACTAGCACGTTTATTGACTCTTGGACTCGAACTAAGACGATGGTGTTTTGCAAACTGACACGACTCACAATTTAATGAAGACACCTGACTAAACTGTGGACAAAGCTTCTTGAGCAAAGGAAGAGATGGATGACCCAACCGACAATGAGCCTCAAAGGGAGATGTAACACCAGAGCAAGCAACAGATTGAGATATTGGTGTGTCAAGAATGTAGAGGCCTCCAGACTCATGTCCTTTACCAATAATCTTCTTCGTCATAAGATCCTGAAATAAGCAATGATCAGGAAAGAATGAGATGTAACAGTTAAGATTACGAGTAAGCTGGCTGACAGAGAGCAAATTAAAAGATAAATTAGGTAAATGTAAGACAGATGACAGAGGAAGCAGAGGGGTAGGATTAATCGTGCCAGATCCACGAACACAAGATGGTGACCCATTGGCTAAAGTAACAGTAGAAGTAGAAGTGTGTGACTTAAACATAGAAAAAAGATTAGAATTACCTGTCATGTGATCTGTGGCACCAGAATCAATGACCCATTTGGAGGATGAGGAAAAAAGACACGCATTTGATTTACCTGAATCAGCAATGGCAGTGATAGAAGGAGATGAAGACTTTAGTGATTCCTGATACTGTGAAAACTTAGCAAATTCATCTGCAGAGATAAGAACTGATTTTTCTGAATTATCATTAGCAGATGCAACGTGGGCCGAATGAGCTCTCTGATTCTTATACTGAAGCTTTCTACATTCATGCTTCATATGTCCAGGCTTATGACAATAATTGCACACAATTCCTCGAGAATTCTGTGGCCGAGTTTCAAACCCTTGTGAACTTTCTCCTTTGTTTCCACGCTGATTGGTTGGTCGTCCAGGCTCATAATTATTATTTCGACTCACTAAAGCACCACTGAGTTGAACCGGCGGAGTAACTTCTGTGCGGAGTACTCGACTAAAAACTTCATGTAAAGAAGAGATCTTAGAATCAGAAAGAACCTGTGACTTAGCAGTCTCAAAGTCAGAAGGAAGACCAGCAAGGAAACTCATGATAGCCATTTGCTCTCGTTGGTGTTGCTGAACCTTTACATCAGTGCTAAAAAGCAACAACATATTAAGCTCCTCATAAGTTTTCTTGTATGCCATAAAATAAGTCGTAAGTGACTGATCTTGTTTCTCTGCACGATTAAATGCTTTGCACACCTCATATATGCGAGAAACGTTCCCTTTACCAGAATACAAGAAATCCAAATAATCCATCAGCTCTTTAACAAATTCACAGTGATTAATCAAGCCAATCACCGCACTATCAATAGAGTTTCGAATCTGCAGGAATAAGCGAGCATCTTCTCGGAGCCATGTCTGCTTCGAATCATCGTTGGGAGGATCATCAGTCAAATGAGTATCTTTGTCAATACTCCGAAGATAAAGTCGAACGGTCTTACTCCAATCCAAATAATTCGAGCCATTTAGCTTATGGTCCGTGATTTTAGACATCACGGGCACCATATCCGACATAACAACAGATTTGTTTTCAGCCATAGTTCCTTGACGGACTCAAATCAGAACAGATCCACTGGAAAAGAAGAGGATAACCAACTGGAAAAGATCACTGGCCAAACAAGATGGCGCGTGGGGTCACGCGCTTACACACACGGCGGTGCGTGGGGTTCACGCGCGGGTCCTCCGGTCACCGGACTTCAGGCGAGGGTAGATCGGCGGCTGGGCGACTCTTCTGAACAGGCGGTGATGATAAATAACTCCTCCAAATAGGGTTTCTAGAAAATGGAACCCTCAAAGTCAGAAAATTTGTAGTGGCGCGTGGGGCTCACGCGCGAGTCCTCTGGTCACCGGACTTCAGGTGAGTGCCGGTCGGCGGCTAGGCTTCTCTTCTGGGCCGGCGGTGAGGATGAGGGGCTACTCCAAATAGGGTTTCCAAAAAAATGGAACCCTAAAAGACACAAAACCCTATTTTGTGTTTATGTAAGAGACCCAAAACAAAACCCTAATTTCGAAATCCTAATGCTCTGATACCATGTTACTTTAGATGAAAAGAATTGTATTTCATACTAACATTGAAACAAGATACACATATTTATACAAAACAAGTAAACTATCTAAGGAAACTATACAATTAGGAAATCCTAGAATTAAGCTAATTAGGCCAGCTAATATACACCTATATTCTGTAACATGGTGGATAGGTGAAAATATATAATGACAATATAAATAGGAGAAATTACATTTAATACTATACGAGTAATCACTTTTTCATGATGTCATGTGCATATTACATCTTAAACGTTACATTTGACCTTATTAGGGTATTATGTCTAAGAAAGAATATGATACTATAGAGTCTATGGTATATTAATATCATATATTCTCTTTTGGAGCTTGAATTACATTTTTACTTGCAATTCAGTATTTATTTTATCAGCGAAGTGAGACAATTTTTGGCAGATTGGGCAACACTTCAAGGATGGCTACTTACATAAAGATGAATTTAAGATAGTTTATGTTGCTCCCATGAAGGTAGAACTTCTTCATATATTTTACTCATATTTATGTTTATTATTCTTGCTAATTGCTAGTATCTGGTCCTGTCCTCTATAGGCACTAGCTGCAGAGGTCACAGCAACATTTAGTCATCGTTTGTCTCCATTGAATGTGATTGTGAAAGAACTTACTGGAGACATGCAACTTTCTAGGAATGAACTTGAAGAAACTCAGGTTGCTTACTGTTCAAATTATGTTATGATTTCGCTGCATTATTTTTCTGGGGCAACATGCAGATTAAAACTAATGATTTTACCATTTATTTCACGTGTATCAGATGATAGTCACAACACCAGAGAAATGGGATGTCATTACTCGTAAAAGCAGTGACATGTCACTCTCATTGCTGGTGAAGGTCTTAATTATTGATGAAGTGCATCTTTTGAATGATGATAGAGGCCCTGTAATAGAGGCATTAGTTGCTCGGACCCTTCGTCAGGTAAAGCTTTAGTGAAGAGTCATTATTTCCAGTGAATAATTTTTACTTAAATTAGTGTGTGTTGGTTGCATAGTATGATTGTAACTTGTATCCGTTAAGGATGGGTTCATTCGCATGTGGCTCTTCGACCCTACCCATCAATTACTCAATCTTTTCTCTACTCTTCATAAATAGCGTAGGCTCCTAGCTATAATGGCCAAGCAAGGTAATTAAGCCCATCCAACTCCACTGTTGTGATTGGACAGTTGGTTTTTCATTTGGGGTTACAATTTAACCCACTGCTGCTCCTTGTTGGTTTTCTGATGTCTGACTTACTTCTGACATTTTGTGATTAGTCACCCAAACCAATCAAATAGTTCTACCGCACAACAAAAGCCACAACAAATAGTTTGAAATTAGAGGAATGAAATCAACACAAGACTGGGAACCTCAATGGTAGCACGAGAAGGCGGTAAGAAGGACCTATGAGATGCAAAATATACTGCTGTCCTTCAGAAAACAGCAGTAACTGTTACTGTAGCATATGGATCTCTGTAAATAAAAAACTTCATAAATCTTCAATATTCTTGCATCAAAGCCCATAAGTTGGTAGATCTATCCAAAATGCACCCCTCTGGTTCAGATTTGTAGAGAAACAAGCCCCCAAAAGTCCGAAACCTTGAGATATTTCTGACTGGCACCATTTTTCAGAGTTTTGAAAAACAAAAAACATCAATCAAATGTGGTCCAATTGTGATGACATTTTACAGGCATGTAGCCACTGGGGAGATGACACAGATGGGGGCTCAGCAGCCTACTAGATGTGATCTGTTTCTTTCCGAGGATTACTTCTGCTCATAGTGCTCTGGTACCAAGTGGAATTTGGTGCTATGATTTCATATCTATAAAAGAAGAAAAGAAAATGAAACAAGAAGAAATGAGAAAGAAAGTTAAGAGTTCTCTCTCTCTCATATTATTGTTTATATTGTCTTATAAATTATGTAAAATTACAATAATACCCCCATAATAAGAGAATATATAGGGCTTCCAAAGTGGATATCTTCTCTAACCAATTCAGAGCTATGCCATCAGCAAGTGGATATCTTCTCTAACCAATTCAAAGCTATGCCATCAGCATGATGTTCTTTCTAAAGGACCTACTCGCTTGCTCTAAGAACTTCTGAACTGCTTGACTTGTGTACAAGGGGTCTCAAGATCCTATTTATAGTTGTTTGGATTGTGACCTAAGTGTACTTAGAGTGCTTCAAGTATATCTAAGCAAAATTGTTAAACTCTCAATCCGAATCATAGATTTTTTTGTCCTATACGATACATATTGAGATATGTTGTCAAATGAATTTTGCAAGTTTCAATTTTGCACTCAATTTTTTCCTAGTAAGAAAAAAGCTTATTATTTATTCTATTTTAAGAAACTATACTTAGTTTAGGTCACCCATTTTTATTTTTGCTAATCTCTTGCATCTTTCACATGAATATTTAAGTGTTCTTATTTCTTTTCTATCTTTCCTTCGTAATCATTCAAATTTTAAAATTTTTGAAAATTTTTAAAACATGTACGTATGTTGAGTTATTGTCAAAGAGAGCTTCTATTTTAGTGAGATGTTTTGTTTTGGCTATTCTTTGGGTTATTTGTCTTGAGAGAAATGCTAGAGTTTTTGAGGATAAAGGGGGATCTATTGATAGTTTGTGGGATAAAGCTAGTTTCTTGACTTTGTTATGGGTTTCGGTTATTAGAGAATTAAAGGGTATTCCATTGTTTGTGATTAAAGCCAATTGGGTGGTTATATGTAACTAGCGTTGCTAGTCTTTGTCTTTTGTGTTTTTTTTCCTTTTGTTGATCTCTCTTTGCAAGTAGGACATCTTGTCCTTTTATTTCTTCAATAAATTTTGTTGATTATCCAAAAAACATTGTTGCTGAGGTATGCAGAACAATAGGTTTCTAAAGAGTGAATTTTCTTAGGTATGGTCAAGAGTGTTGACAACTTCTTTACCATTTACCCAAAAAAAGAAAAGAAAAAGAGAGCATACAACTATCTCAGAAGTGTACAAATCTGAGTTGACTCTTAACATTGTTCCTCGGCACTCTTTTGTTTATGTCATCCCGCATTCCCTATACTAGTTGCTACTGAAATTAAGTAAACTTTTAAATTTGAGATCTTAGTGAAGTGGCTTTTTTTTTTGATAATCAAACAAAATATTATTAAAAGGAAAAGAGGACAAGATGTCCTACAACACAAAGAAAAAAGAAGTGAAAAGGAACAACCAAAAAACTACAAATCAACCAAACAAAACAAAACCCCTACTCGCACACCTCCACCCAATTATTCAAAATAACAAACAAAGGAACACCCCTAAACTCTCTAGACACCGACGCCCAAAAAGAACTCAAAAAACAAACCCGATCCCACAAACCAACAAAACTATCACACTTATCTTCGAATATACAAGCATTCCTTTCAAGCCAAAGCACCCAAAAAAATTGCCAGTGGCTCTTTGTTCATCTGTTTTTATTGTTTCCGCATTCCCTATCCCCACATGTTTAGTTCTTTTATGCAATTTTGGATTGTCTGTTAAGCATACCACTAAGTTTCTTTCACAGTGTAGTATCATTGAGTAGCCAAGTAGTTGGTTTATATTTATCATCAGCTACCCCAACTATTTGCTTTCTTGGGCTGCTATTGTTGCGGAGTCATACTGTCTTGTTAGTTGACAATAATACAGATGATTGTCTTTTTTATTTTTTATTTATTTTTCAACCATAGAATACTCCTAAGGCAAGATTAAACATGCATCCAGTGGATAATCAGTGTGTCATGGTCACTAACAGCAGCATCATTGTAGCCAATCATCTTACATGTATCAGCTTCCTTATGTTGGCGGCCAAAGTTAATAATTACTTTAGATACCTTACACTACGTCAAATGCAATTAAGTTAGGCTTCTTTGACTTTCCCATGAATCAACTTGTTACTCCAATTGCTTAGGCAATGTCAGGCCGTGCCATTGTTAGGTGAGACTAGACTACCCCCCAAGTGGTACATGGTCGAGTTCTTCAAGTTTTTGCCTTCATCTACACATAGTTTGGCTTTATAGTTAAAGGCAAAAGAGATTGGGTTTCTGTCAAGCATCCCATAATTCAGCATGAGATCTCTTGCATACTTTATTGGTAAGAGAAAACACCTTCTTTTGTTCAATCCACTTAGAGCCCAAGAATATTATCTGTATGTCTGGCATTTGTAATTTGGTCAAACTTGTTAAGTTTCCAACCTAAAAGCCTAAGCTACTAGGTGGAGCTGTGGAGGGCCCATATAGGTATGTGAAGCAATAGCAAGCCTTCTATTTTGGTGATGTCTCCCCCTCACGTGTAGGCTCGTATTGGCCTTGTCATGTGGAGAATTAATGCTCTGATACCGTGTTAAGTTTCCAACCTAAAAGCCTAAGCTATTAGGTGGAGGGCCCATATAGGTATATGAAGCAATAGCAAGCCTTCTATTTTGGCAATGTGGGATAGAGTGGATTCTATTCTTCTACAAAACTTAAGAGTTTGAAACGGCAAAATGGTGTAAATGATTCTCTGTCCAGTGGGTAGGGAGCTTGATGTCTACCTGTGGCCTTCTATTTTTGCAATTTTGCACTGTTCTTGCTGAAGGACAGCTTATGTGCATGTCTGTTCATTTGATAATGTGCATTGAGAAACATCTCAGGTGTGCCGTAAACTGTAGATTTATGTGCTCGATATTTGTGATTGGGCTTCGGGTCCAACTGAACATTAAAAGTGTTTGAAAGCGCTGCATTTTTCTACTTGATACCTGCACATGTAACTGGTTCTAACTGCTAAGTATTTGCTTCTGATTTTTCTGTCAGGTTGAGTCAACACAATCCATGATACGAATTGTGGGCCTTTCAGCCACTCTACCCAATTATTTGGAGGTTTCTTGACCATATATTTGATATTTAAAATATTTGTGTACATTAAACATTAACTGCCAAGTTTCAGGCCTCCTTTGCTGTTAACTGTGTATGATGGATTATGTCTCCTTTGTAAACATCCAGGTTGCACAATTTTTGAGGGTGAACCCAGAGGCAGGACTCTTCTTCTTTGACTCTAGCTATCGTCCAGTGCCTCTTGCACAACAGTACATTGGAATTAGTGAGCAGAACTTTGTAACTCGCAATGAACTGCTGAATGAGATATGCTTTAATAAGGTCTCTTTTTCCACTTGGCTTTCTTTTATGTGATGTAATTCCTGAAGTAGCAATTATCTGGTAAAATGATACCTTCTGTGCCAGGTTGTTGATTCATTAAGGCAAGGACATCAAGCAATGGTTTTTGTTCACTCACGAAAGGACACTGGAAAAACAGCTGAGAAACTGGTACACCTTTCAATTCTATCATTGTGGGATTTATTACTATGAAGTATTTTGTTCCAAAGTTATTGTATGTAAGTATAGATAAATATTGTTGGCATTATCCAAATATTTTGGATCTTTTTTATGGGGTAATACAATTGTATTTTGTCATATTGCTCACCTTGAGACATGGTACGAGTGCCTAGTGTATCCCTCAATAAATTATGAAATTCTTACGTCTATTGACGGCAACTTTTACTATATAGGAATTAGTTACTTTCCTAAGGACTCTTCTTGGGGAGTTGGTAGTGTCTGCAAGCTATCAACAGAATTGTTACAAAGCGAGGTGGCTCTCTCTCCTCTTTGAGAAGGAGGACTCGTTAGCAAGAAGTGTGTAAATTGTCACCAGAATTGTTATAACGAGAGGTGGCTGTGCAAGAATATCATCCAATGTGGGTGGGCTTTTCAACATGTTGAGTAATTTGAAAACCTGGAATGGATGTGATGTTTTCAGTGATGGGGAAGTTGTCATTTCAAATTGAATGATTAATTGGTCTAGCTGGACTCCTATTTGGAGAGTTGTGCCTTTTTGTTTGTTTGTTTCTTCAATTCTGTGTAGAAGTTGGACTTAATGACTCCTCTCCAGGGGTAAACTGTTTAGATTACTCAGCAAACTGCTCGGCCGTGTATCCTATAGGGACAATGATGGGATATTGTTTATGTGGTAAACTGTTTAGGATTTAGAAACCAATTGTAGCTACATAGCCAAGAGGGTGCACCGCACAAAAATAGAGGGTGTACAGAGGTGTTTTTCCCTTTGCTATATTATTAACGAAATACACATTTTCTTGATAAAAAAAAAGAGAGGGTGCACCACACAATCATGAATCATGTCATATTAGCAGCTGGGAGTGGCATATGCACTGTCACGTATCCACTTTTCATATTTCAATAAATTCGGATTGTTTGGAAAATTAATAATGTGACTTAGTATTGCAAAACATCATTGTTTTACTTCTCATGAAAACAACACCGTTTTAGTTATGTAATGAATCTCTCTTGTACAACACACCACTAGACTAACCTGTATGTTGGTTTGTACAGTACAATGTTTGAAGCACAAAAAGGTAATTATTATTATTTTTTAAAAATATTTCACATACCTGGTGGCATCCAGCCCCATCTACTCTGCACACCCCGCCCTGCTGTGTTCTATTTTAGATTCGTGATGGGTTTGGGAATGTGATTCTCTCTTTAGGAGGGGGGTGTTGGGGGAAGGTTCCCCTGCCCTACCGGCTTCAGTGCCATCCTAATTGAAGGGTTGGGTTTGGACTATTAGATGAACCAAGATGCTTGTTACAACTGACAAGCTGGAGCCCAGCTTGGTAAAAGCTAGGGATGGCAATTTGGGCCGAATAATCGGAGCCCTGCCCTGCCCCTATTGGGACGGGTTTGGGGAAAAAAATTTGAAAACCCTTTATGGTTTGGGAAAAAAATTGAAAACCCTATAGGGTTCGGGATGAGATATGAGATAAGGCTGCCCTGCCTCAAATATACGTATATAGTGATATACTCGAAATCCCTTTTCGTTAATTCACAATATTTAGTGTTTTAGGATTTTTTCCTTTCTACTTTTTCCATTCTTTTCACTGTGTTAGTGTGTATATGTATATATTTTAACTACAAATACTTGTAATTCAAGATTGAAATTAAATTTGTTGAGATTATGGTTAGGGTTTGTTCCAAAATAAAAATAAAAATGATAGAAGTTAAAATTTCTTTTTCTCAAGCTCGATGGGAACCCACCCCACCCCACATGATTTTCTCACCTTGTCCCGCCCCGTTTTAGGAGGGATTGGGACGGGTTTGGGAAAATGTTTTCATTCACGAGACGGGATTGGGAAAGGGAAAACCTGCCCGACCAGTTGACATCCCTAGTTAAAGTTCATTCGAGCTCCCTTGTTGAGATAAACAAGCGAAGCTCAAGCCTAAAGTTCAATATTGTAGTTCAGCCAGCCATGCTTGAGTGACATTCAGCTCAACTCAGTTAGGCTCTATTAGTCTTGTGAACATACAACTCGCGGAATACCATATTGGAGGCCAATTCTTAGTTTGGTGAACCAAGAAAGTTAACCTGCTCATGAAAGGACAATGTTATGCTTTGAAGTAAAAAAGTTAACTCAGTTGTGGTGGAGAAGCTAACACTTGACCTCCCAATATTATCTTTGGTTTTATTAAAATGGATCAAAGTTATGTTCGCATCACAAGAGGCGATCGGATGGTAGGAGTGAGAAAGCTAGATCTACATGTGGTACGATTACTTCTCAGCTAGCCTACGGTGGTATGTATCAGAAAAGACTATTGCTATTATTAATCGTGTTGGAGTTATAGTAGTATAGTACTGCCAATGAAAGGGAGTGCTAATGGGTGGTTCTTGATGAAATCTTACTTTGAGATTCTATTTAGCAATGGAGAAAGGAGGTTTTGGCTTCGAAATGTTTGGCTGCCGTCGGTCTCCTCAAAAGTGGTATTTTTGTGGAGGTGAGGGGGGTTAAATGTCTAACAATTGATAATCTAAGTAGAAGGGACTTTGTTATGCATAATTGTTGTATTGTGTATAAAGATGTGGCTGAGTTGGAGAATCACATTCTCTTGTAACGTAAATTCGCTTTTCGGGATATTTTGGGTTTTTTGGGTTGTGATCTTTTGATTTTGGATTGTTCGGAATATATTGGGTTTTCCCCCAAACAGTTTTGCAGTTGGGGGTTGAAGGTGTTATAGTGGTAGTACATCTTGTTATCAGTGTGGAAGATGGTGCTGCACGCTTATTTTTAGATTCTTTGGAAGGAAAGGAATATAAGAACATTTGAGGGGACAGAAGAGTCCATTCTGAATTTAAAATTTAGTATAATTAGTGATGTTTTTGCTTGGAAAGGCCCAGCAAATTTTGGAGATTGTGTGCACTTCCAAAGTTTTTTTGGATTCCTTACCTACATATATACATATATTGAATACTTGATAAAAAATAAGGCTCTGCCATTGAAAACCTCCTCAGTCGATAACTGAATGACTAGTAGTACTTTACTGAAATCCACCTTTTCAACTACCGCTGACCAATGCTTCATATTCCATAATCAGTGTCATCTTCAGCAACCCCCTCAGCCGATAACTGGATGACTAATACTTTACTGAAATCCACCTTTTCAAATACCTCTATGACCAATGCTTTTCATATTCCATAATCAATGTCATCTTCAGAAATGATAATCATAAGCTTGTTAGTTAGTCTTACCGAGTTCAAGCTGCTTAATTCTCTGCTGAGCTGATCATGAACAAAATTCGTCAATCTTGATCACAATTCAGCTCAACCAAGCTGAGTATGAATGCTTTAATACTCAGCTTGGCTCGGCTATTAGAGAAGTTGGCTGATTTAGTCATTAGGCATGGGCATATCTGAATTAGAGATGTAGAACATTCTCTTGGTAATTGACACATTGTTAATATGGGCTAGGTTTTTTTTTTTTTTTCTCACAGTTCTTTTGCCTTTTCAAACGTGTGTGTATCTATATATATGTTTTATTAGTTTGAGTGAAATTCTAATGTAAAACTGATATAGTTTTTGTTGAATGAATATATTGATCAGTTGTTGAACTGCTTTGACTGAACAATCATAACATTGTTTGATGTGGATGACCTACATTGTACTGTTGGCATGTCTAATGCTGTGACATGTTTATGACAATTTTTGCCAGTTCTGTTTAAAGAGGACACAAATCAGCCTGATTTGAAAAACATAGTTTTCATTCTATCCTGACATTTTAACCTTGCTATGTGGCTAGGTCTTATAAATGGCTTTTCCCCTTGATAAATTAGCTATACTAAATGTTTATTTTGTAGACTGCCACCATGGAGTAGAACATATATTCAATATAATAATATATACATGTCATTTATTTCAATGGGAAACTGCATAAGCTTATCAGTGCATGATTTTCTTTCACTATCATTTTTATTTTATGACACGTTGAACAGATTGAACTTGCTCGTTTGAGAGACAGCCTGGAGCTTTTTAAGAATGAAACACATCCACAGTTTTCCTTAATCAAGGTAAAGAACTCAAATGCCTTTTTGTCTATTATGCTGCCTCATAACTATATATCTTTTATTGTTGATGGATTACTTTTGCATTTCAGAGGGAAGTTCTCAAGTCCAAAAACAAAGATCTTGTTGAATTTTTTGAATGTGGGATTGGTGTTCATCATGCTGGTATGTTGCGTGCTGATAGAGGTTTGACTGAGCGGCTTTTCTCTGATGGGCTCTTGAAGGTCTAGCTCTTTCACCTTTCAGTTCTGTGCTTTTAGATTTTAATTCTTAATTGTTTTCTGACAAGGAATCACATTTTCGTTACATTGCTCTTAGATTATGCTTGGCATGTGCTTGCGCGTAATAAGTGCAATTCAATCCCAAGCGTAGGATCTACCGTTGCAAGCATAATATTTCATGGAGTCCTATGGTTGTGTCCACAGAGATAAACGGTCAGAGAGAAACTCGAAAATTCTTTCTAAAAGTTGTTTAGTGTAGATAAAAGAAAGAAAATCAATGGTTGGATTGAGATTTGTTTTTGTGTAAAATACACAAGGATTGTTTATAGTCTTACTGAAATATAGACAAACTGGAATTTAGAGTTCAACTTATTTATATCATTAGTATTAATTCATCACAGTTTTTACTCATCTCAGTTACACTGAAGAGTGACCTAAATGAAAAATTTTACAATATAAACTTAACCAACTATTCAAGAAATAGGATATTCATTATAAACAACAATTTAATGCAGACATCATACACTTTGAACGCCTTAATTGCTAAGAACTACTTGTGGCGAGAACTCGTGTCAACAGATGGTAAAAGCTGACAGTTCCTTATGGATCATGTATAAATTTTATGTTTAGTATGAATATCCAAATCTGTCTAGTTAAATTATTTGTGAGAATTAATACCTCAGATATAAATTAAGTATCCCTCTTCATCTCAGTTGATAATTTAGCTACTCATAATGATTGCAAGAATTTTGATTAATCTTAAAAGCATAAATTAAACTAAGAAATATGAAATTAACTTCTATAAACTGGAATTAAATTAAACTGAGTACTTGTTACAGATTAAAACTAAAAATATCAAGATTACAGAATGAAATTAAAACTAAAACATGAACTAAGTACCTATCTAAGTTAAGAAGAAGAAAAGATTGGAAAGAAGAAGAAAACTCTTTATAAAAACCTTAATTCTATTCTATGTAAATGAAAAATACATACAAACATAGATCAGGGCAAAAGCTTATATACAAGACTAAGGAAAATACAATTTTGCCCTTCAAAAAGTCAAAAAATTCGAGATATTTTGGCTAAGGCGGCGCCCATTACCGATAATTAGGAAGACAATTATCGGTAATGGTTCTTCTGAATCAGCTTTACAAGCTGTAATTACCGATAATGGTAAAACAACTATCGATAATGACTCTCTGCAGAATTCTGGATCATCAATAACTTCAATCCATTACCGATAATTGTGGATGAACATATCGATAATGGTCATGAACTGGAACTGGGAACTGGGCTGGGACTGAAATTACCTCATTATCGATAATGAGGTATTTGACTTATCGATAATGACTTCACACAGCAAAACACTGGAATGTAGCTTAACTTCAATTACCGATAATTGAATACCAGATATCGATAAAGGCTTCAAACTGAAAAACCAAGGCTGCATCTTCATTAAAATTATCGATATCGGATGGCTGAATTATTGATAACTAGATCACTCTGGAGCTTTGAGGCTTACACACTAAACCACCATTACCGATAACTGATCATGCTATTATCGATAATTCTCGTCTGCTGGACATGGAGGCTGGCTTTCTTTGAATCAACTAGCGATACTTGTAGCTACAATTATCGATAATGACTAATGGCTGGGTTGGAATGCTTAATTTGTTGCAGCTGGTTGGGGAACTACCGATAATTGTATATACAATTATCGATAATTGAGCTTTTCTGGCACTTTGACTTGACAAACAAGTCTCAACTTGCTTCAAAACTTTCCTTGCTTCCTTAAGCTCTTTTTAACTCAACAAAAATGCATTTATCCTGCAAGGACAAAAATAATAGCTTAAATATAAACTACTACAATTACACTACCAATGGACACTAAGAATTACCAAAACGAACCGCATTATAGCTTTAGAAACGGCATGATTGCATAACAATCAGCATGTTTTGTGAAATTATGTTATTTGCTGTCTCAGGTACTTGTTTGCACAGCAACTCTGGCATGGGGAGTAAATCTACCTGCTCACACTGTTGTGATTAAGGTTTGTTCAAATTATTGCATATTATATTGACTGAACTTCTCTCTATATTTAATGGTTTAATTAATTGCATCAAGTTGACTTAAGTGCTTGAATCTCTACAAAGTCACAAGCCAATACAAAGTGGACTAGATTTCCTGAATACTATCTTGTACATCGTACTATATACAATTTCTTGCATGCCGCCTCTCCTTCCATAAAGTCTTGTTGACCACTGCAGGGACCTTTCTCTGGGTTATCTTCCCTCTGGGTTTAAAGGCACTACCAAATTATATTCTGAGCAGCTTCACCAAATTGTTGAGTTTAACCCGGTTAACCACTAGTAGCTCCATGAAACATACAACACAGAATTTACAATGAATGAGAGGGACCAAGACCAGTTCCTCATTCTTCTGATGGAGACTCTACATAGTTGGAATTGTTATTGTTCGCTCCTTATGAATGGGTGATAAACTGTCAACAATGTGTGCAGGAATACTATCAAATTGGAGATAAACATCTTTCTTGGAACTTATTAACCAATTATGGTTCTTTGAGAAGGCGTCAAAACCTCGTTGTACTTTTGCAATGACCTGACTAAAAATATGCCCCCCTCTTTTTTTGACAAAGAACTATACTATAAGTCTATAACCAAGACAGAATGATACAAATGGGAATGACCAGTATCCTTCAAGAAGTGTACAACCAAAAATGCTAAAATAAAAAAGCCAAAAATATGTCCTTTTGGTTCCAGTGTTTACTCCAGGTTGTAATCCCATCATGAACTCCTCCCATCTAATTGGCTGAAGAAGTAAAGAACTGGTCCAGTTCCCTCAATAAAAGCCCTAAACAAGAGATTATATGCCACTCTCCAACTTACCATCGCATGACAATCTGGTCCATGAGCCACATATGTCCTTTCAAAATATGACGTGTTCTTTTTTCACTTTAGATTAATGCTTCTGAAGAATTCTTCAGTAATGTTTAGATGTTCCCAGATGAAATTTTACCATTAGTTAAGAAATTTTTTCCATTAACCATTTCTTGACTAATATATGCCACTTTGCCACCCTAGATTTTTTTCTAGCTTAATCTAGGCTTTCATAACCATGTCCCTAAATGAGCTTATTAAATTGAACATATGTCCTCAACCCCAAAGAGGGTCAAAATATCTGTTGACATCTTGATATTTAATCAATGTTTTCAATTTCTAGCTTCGTAGATATATAGCTAAGCTGTTGCATTCTTTAATAACAAATCAATCTTCATTGTATTTATATTCCGATGATGTTCAAAATTTAACTATATATTCAAACAGTTGAATATATAAAAATTTCTATACTAGATATTTTCGGAATTACATTTTCAATGCGATGATAGTACTATTTTTTTTTTCTCTGGGTTGTATTTCAGCCAATGTTTTATGCTACTGTGAGATCTCTCGGATTTGATAGCAAGAATTTAGTATTTCATCCTTCTTCTTTATTTTTTTCACCCCTTCAATATTTTGAGAGGGGTTAATAATAAAACTTATAACTGATAGGGGCCTCATGTAGATGAGTTGTATCATAAATAAGATATTCAGGAGCAATAATTGGCCCCATTTCACATGTAGAAGGTCATCAACTAGATGGGCCCTTTATCTGATTGAAGTTTATGTGAATGATCAACATGATCTGATGATTTTTGTCAATCTAATTTGAAGATGTTATCTTGCTTCTTTTCCATGTAGAATAAATATCCATTATGTAAAGAAATAGAGTGAAGTCAACTAAAAAATCATTTGATCGTCGTAGTGTATTACCATGTAGATCTCTTGGATGGGCAAACCGACTATTTGGTACCAAAATACCAATCTGTTTGCAAGGCATAAGGACAAGATATAGATGCTAAGAAATGTATTAAGCAAGTTCCTTATGTATTACACGTTGAAACAAGGGTTTCGTGTACAATGTTTGACACATAGACAATTTACAGTGGGTACAGAGCATACAAGTAGTTGGGCCACAATTTTTTTTTTGATAAGCAATAATTTTATTAAAGAAAAAACAAAGAGGACAAGATGTCCTACTTGCAAGACAAGAAAGAAAAAAAGAGCAAAAAAGTAGTTGGGCCTTATTAAGGTGGTAGTTTTGGCCAAAACAATCCTGCCTGATTGATTCTGGGCCATTTGATTATTGTTAATTATTAAATGGATCCTAATAGCAACATATTAATATCATATTATATGTCAACATGTTCACTAATTGACAACTAACATGGTGGTGACATTTATTGGCACATTGCTCCTTGCACCTTTCACCAAAGCCCAACACCATTGTATGGTAAGGGCATAGTCCATGTAGACTATGTAAGGTGGAAACACTAGTGTGGCTAACTTGGTGGCTAGGTTGGGTTGACACGAAGGCCAATTGGTTGGCAGGTGAGCTAGGAGGGCCAAATTATAGCAGCAAGTTTATGACTGGACACTGCAATGCAATGTGGCTGGTTTTCCAACTTCCAACAGCCAACAGCAGGCAATGGGCTTGTGCAGCAGCAGCATGTCATGGAGCAAAGCATGACATTTGACAATGCAGGCATAGTGACTGATCTGTAATTTTGACTCTATAGCATTACTGTAATAAAAACTCTACTATGGTGGCAAGAGTAAGTGGCAAATGTGTAAAATGCCTTCTAAGGGAAGATGGTTCCTGTGGCCAACATGGTCAATGTTATAGGAGCACCTTGGCATTGCCATGGGCTGTTCATGGAAAGACTGGTACCAAAGACTTAAAACATGTAGGCAGCAAAGGAATCAAGTCTAGAAGGGAAGCCATTCATGGCAGGTTGGCAGTGCTGCAGCTTTGGCAGCCTGTCATAGCAACTCGATGAACATGGTAGGCTCAACAAGCATATTCCAGCATATCAGGCACAAGTATAAGCATGGGCTGAAGTGTGGCATGCAGATCCTAGTATAGACTGCACTAGTGCTGGCTGGCTGTCCTGATGGTGGCACTTGGACAAGAATGTTGGCTGCACTGGCAAGTAGCAAATGAGTTAGGTGCTGGACAAGTCTTAATTAAGAAGGGGCCAGATGTGGTCTTGGACAGCTACAGCAGTGGGCTGTGTGCACTTCGTGTGGCCATACATTTACAGCAGGGCTAGGAGGCATGGCACTCGATGACTGGCACCAGCCTAGCATTCTATTGGGGCTGTTCCAAGGGGTGTGGTTTAAGCTTACGAAAATTGCATGGTGCTGGAGGTACTACCAGATAAGCAGTCCTTTGTGCATGACAACATGCAAGGGTGGCTGTACTCAGCCCAATGATGTCATCAAGAGGATATTTTGGATACATAACCACTTGATGGATATTAAGATAAGTCTTTATCTGTAATTCTTACATTGAGCTATCTGTCTAATGATGTCATCAGGAGGATATCTTGGATACATAACCACTAGATGGATATTAAGATAAGACTTCATCTGTAATCCTTAATTATCTTGTGAAAAGGTGATCGGTAAGTGGTATGTGTAGGAGGGAATATCACCTAACCTTAATTATGAGGTGATGACCTCTTAAGGTGAAATGAGGGTTAGCTTCTGGGAAGAGACCTAATGTGGTGAGAGACCTCTTAAGGAGAAATTTTTGAATTTGTTCGAGAATGTGATGGTGAAGAATGTGAGGGTTTTAGATTGTTCAGCTTGGACATGAGAAGTTTTGAGTTGGAACATCACCTTTGGAGGGATTTTTCACGATTGGAAGCTTAACGGAGTTATTGAATATTTTGTGCAGCTCTGTACAGAAATTAAAAGAGGAGGGGAGGATGAATTGGTGTGCGTTAGGGAAGCAAATAGGGTGTTCTTAGCCAATCTTTTTCTAACTTTCTATTTAGAAAAAAGGGTGTTTTTTCTTTATAGAAAGTTTGGTGGGGGGGGTGGGGTGGGGTTGGGAGCTTTCTAGTGATTAGAGTGTGGGTGAGTACTCCCAAGGTTAGTGTATTTTGTTTTGCCAGCTGCAAATAATAAGTACTTGACTAACATATGAAATTTTGCAATTGCCAATTCATGCGAGTTATGTAAGGAAGAGGTAGAGTCAGTTGACCATTTATTTCTACATTTTTCAATGGCACAGGCTTTGTGGGATTATAGTTGGAAGTTGGAACTTGTTTGGAGAATATGGGTGGTGTCTCGATCAGTTCTTCAGTTACTTGAGGGGTGGTGGTGTTGCAGAAGTAGCTGGAAATCATGCGTAGCAGCTTGTAAAATGATTTCTCATGCTAGCTCATGGACTCTTAGGATGGAGAGAAATAGAGGAATTTTTCAAGGGAAGGAAGAGTCAATTATGTTGTTGAAGTCTAGAATAGCTAGGAAAAATTTTGAGTGGAAAGAGTTGGTTGTTTTAAAAATTTGACTCTTTCAGATCTTTTTGGATGTGTACAGCTATAGTTTTCTATTTCCTTTTTCTTCTTTTGTGTACCTTGCATGTACAGGGGTCTTTTTGCATCCTTCTTTTTTATTAATAATATAAAATACTTCACCTGATAAAAAATAGAAGTGGAACATTCATGTGTTGTAGTTAACATGAAAGATACAGTGGCAAATCCTGATCAGTGATTCTTTTCAAAGTTAAATTCTTTATGTTTAAATTCTCTGCTTTACCCTAGGCCACAGTTTTCCAATCCTTTGACAGTTTGACATGTTAAGAATACATTTTCATTTGTTTCGGTGGTGGGAACCATGAAAGTGTCAAGTAATGATTTATAATCCCCTTCTGTTTGATATGCTGCTACTGTGATTAACTTTACTTTCAGTTTGCTTGTTTGAAGCCTTTAACTTGCAATTCTGCTTAAGTAAATTAATTACACTATTCAGAGGGATTCCAGTGCTTGAATTTTCCTGTGCAAGTCATAGTTGGGCATTGAAATCGTTAAATTATGGCCAAATAATTCACTCGATTAGGAGAAAGTTCAGAAACAGCCATCCTTCCTCAATCTTGGCTGCCCCTATCTACAGCAAGAGCATGCCCCCTCTGTTTAGTTGGTTTCTTTTGCATCTGTGAAATAGCCTTTTGAAACTTGCTACACAAAAACCTCGCCTTTTAGGAACTTTCTAGGCTGCTGCGTGGCTTTCTGAGTGGATGGTTAGAATAAAACCATCTTATGTCGATGGCAGATTATCATAGACTCAGAGAAAACTTATTTGATAAATGAGAACTACCCAAGTAACAGAAAATGTTACAGTTGGAAAACTTTGGATTTTGTCTTTTATATTTATAAGGTGCTATGTGTTGATTGTACTTGCAACTTGGTTTTAGATTTTTACTATTTCCAATTAATCTGGTTGGGTTTCTAGTGTTATTTTGCTTCCTTTCAAAGTCAATATCTGGTACCTGCCACTCCAGGGGACCCAGTTATATGATCCAAAGGCTGGTGGGTGGCGAGACCTGGGCATGCTTGATGTTATGCAGGTAAAACACCAAGCTTCTACCAATATATCTGCAATTAAACTGATAAAATTTTATTTTTATTTTTAATGTACCCACATTTTTTGCAATTCTTGTGATACTGCTGTTTTAGATCTTTGGGCGTGCTGGAAGACCTCAATTTGACAAAAGTGGTGAAGGCATCATAATAACATCTCATGATAAACTGGCTTACTATTTACGGTTACTGACAAGTCAACTCCCCATAGAAAGTCAGGTAGGTTTTTATAGTTTATTTGATTTTGGGTGCTGAAAATATCATTTTAGATGTGTTGTTTTGGACCTTTTGGTACCCTTGGGACAGATTTTGTTTGTATTTTTCTTGTGAGTGAAGAAGTAACTACTTACCTCAAGTTTCATCCCTTTTTTCTTTTAAAACTGTCAAAACCGCATACAATTTCCTATGGTTTTACTTGAATGTTAGGATCCCCCATGGCCCCACCTTTCTCTTTTTTTTTTGTTTTTTATTTTTATTTTTTTATGAGTATGGTATGTATTTATATTAGAGTTACTTTCTATTTGCATCTATTTTTAGTATTTGGAGCACAGTTTTTTTCCTCCTTGATAAAGTAAAAATGTATTGAAACTACAAAAGGACGAAGCCCCTGTGCATGTGAGTTATACAAAAGAGAAGAAAAAATTTGCAACAAAAGTAAATGCAAAAAAATGGAAAGGATTCACAATTGCCAAAACATACTGATTCTTTCTAAGTGGAAAAATTGCCAACTACTTTCCACTTGGACTCTACAATGGACAGTTCAACCCCCTCAAATGTGTTCTATTTCTCTCCTTCCAAATGGTAAAAAAAAAAAAAAAAAAGGCATTGGGCACCATTCTCCTAACTAAAAGAGAGTTATTTGGAGCACAATGATTGTTGACTTTTTTTCATTTACAGTTATAAGAAATGTTTAAAACTGTGTCTTCCAGTAAATTTGATCACTTTGTGAGTAGAATTAATTAATAAGAGGAAGTTAGTGGTGAATCATGATAGTTTATTAAAATTCATGAATGTTCAAATCTTGATTAGTTTAACTCATAAGTTTAGAAGTTTGACTCTGGGTTGGTCACTCTGGAAGAGGAATCTTTGTGCTTGGTTGTGGAGTTTTATAATGTTCAGCCTATGGTTAAATCTTTGTTGATCCATGTATTGTTTTATAAAGTTCAACTTATGAATAAATCTTTCTGTATCAATGTAGTTAGCAATTGATTCACTATTTGTTTCTTGATGTATTTTTTTCCTTTTTTGGTATGTGTTTGCAGTTTATCAGCTCCTTGAAAGATAATTTGAATGCAGAGGTAGCTTTGGGTACTGTAACAAATGTTAAGGAAGCTTGCGCATGGCTTGGCTATACGTATCTTTTTATAAGAATGCGTTTGAATCCTTTGGTATATGGTATTGGTTGGGATGAGGTATGGTTTATTGATATGCGTTTACTGTCATGTAGCAGTTAGGTTTTGATATAACGTACCTGCTAAATATATCCGGTCAGAATAAATGAAGTTGGATATATCTGCATTGTTGAGCATTGTTTTTTACCATTTTCTTGTGTGTTCCAGTTTCTAATATTCTGCTGTTTAAATCATTCTCGTATGCATTTTCACTGTAATTGAATCAGTTTCCTCACTATTTAAATTAGGACTGGATTATATCAATTTTTTTTTGCACAGAAGTCCAAAAAATGATCTAGGATATTGGTTAAACTCCCTTGGGATTCTTTACTTTCTAAAAGGCACAAATCTTCATGCAAATGATTCACCTACCTTCCATGAATCGTAAAAGATGGACTGGAATGATATTTAATCCTCCTAAAAAACACTCATTGTTTGTTTGAATCTTTCTTTCCCACCAGACAAAAGAAAAAGTAGTTGCTCGTCTTTAAAAATCCTACCATCTTTCACTTCACTGAACTTAAGAACCTGTAGTTGCTCATCTTTAAAAATGCTACCATGTTTTACTTGACTGAACTTTATTAATCTTATTTTGTCTAAAGTACTCTAAAGTCTAAACTGAGCTTGATTTTTCCCCGTGTCAGCTACACAGGTTCTTACACAGGTTCTTAAAGGCTTCCTTTTACATTCTTGATACTGTTAAGATAGATATTTATAACTGGATAAAGTCAGTTTTCTACAGAAATGTTTTGAAGGAGTTGAATTATTTAAGGGAAAGTTAACTTGTGTCTAACCTTTACGCATGTTCCAATGTAAGAGATAAGATTCCCCTGAAGATTTTCTATTGCCTCTATGTGACTATTGGTCTTACAAATTGAGACTATGATCGTCCTCGGAAAGCTCAGTTTGAATACTGATACATGCAAATTTGGAGAGTTGGGATATAGTGGATGCTTCTTCAAAATTTCACCTTTCTAACCCTTTAGCACGTTTGAGAATGAATTTCCCCAAGTATGATGGAAAATTTGTGAAGTCAACCTGCGAACATGGCAGTCATCCTTAAAGGCTACCATATCTTCAAAAACATTTAGAATCTTGGCTTGGAATTTCATATAGAATCCTAAACACAGAAATTTAGCGGAAGTAACTGGAGGGTCTGGGTTAGTTGATGGACGGCCCATTGAGAGGAACATTTCTTCCAAAATTGTTGGTTGGTTTGAAAGTTTCAGGCAAATCCATCTGCCAGTACTCTTCCTAGCTATGGAGAAGATGCTATTGATGGATTGATGATTAGAAGGCAGACATGAATTCTGAAAGGATGAATTTATAAGTCCTATTTGATACTGTGATAGGCAAATTTACCAAGAATTCAGAGGGGCTATTGGCTGCATTACTGGAAGCTAATAGCTGTCCTAACTAGCTGCCTTGCTAGATTAGTTTCCTCCTTTACTAGCTGCAACATTATGACTGAGTTTCTTAGTAGTGTCTACTCTATCCTTGCTCTTAACAGCCAAAATTGGGTGGGCTGATGGAGCTATGTGGATCTTATGTTTGACATTTTTACATATTTTTGTTAGTTTCCAATATGTCAATAGTTCAGTCATGTCATTAGAAGAACATATATGTAAAATAGGGAGGATGGACATGTAGAGAGGGGTTGCTGTTTACCATGTCTCTAGCTCTGTTGTGAGGCATACTCTCTTCTCCATTTTTTTTTTGATAAGCAACAAATTTATTAGAGAAAACAAAGAGGACAAGAAGTCCTACTTACAAGAGAAGAAAGAAAGAGAACCAAAGAAAACAAAGAGAAGAAGAAACAACTTAATGATTACAAATAGCAACCCAATTACCCCTAAAAACAAACAGCGGAACACCCTTAAATTCTCTAGTAACCGACACCCACAAAGAATTCAAAAAACAGATCTTATCCCATATACTTTCAACAGACAAATTTTAATCTCCAAATATCCTAACATTCCTTCCTCTCAAGCCAAATAACCCAAAACGTTGCCAAGACAAAACACTTAAGAACAATGGAAGCTCTTAATGAATACCCAAACACCTTAAAGTCAATCTCCATCAAAAGAGAAGCATGTTGAGGTGCAACCCAGCTCACACCACCAATCTGAAATAAATAACACTATAACACCCTAGCTACCGGACAGTGAAAAAATAAATGATCAATACTTTCTTCCTCAACATAACACATTCCACACCACTGGAGAGAAATATACAAACCTGACATTCTCCTCTGAAGAAGGTCATTAGTATTGATTCTTCTATGAGCCACTGACTAAGCAAAAATCTGCACTTTAAGGGGGACCTTCGCTTTCCAAATAAACTTTGCAGGACCAAAAAGAGGAATCGAAGAGTCATCACACAAAGCATCAAAAAAGGATTTATAAGAAAAGGATCCCGAAGAATGTAACATCCAACCTCTCCTATCAACAATCAAAGGGTTCAAATTAAAACCATCAAGAATAGCCAGAAGAGAAGAAAGCTCAACCATCTCCCTATCGTTAAGATTTCTAAAGAAGTGAAAATCCCAAGAAATTGGAAAGGAAAAAGAAACGGCAAAATTAGCAATTGGGGCATCATGAAGAAGAGAAAGATGATACAACTTTAAAAACAAAGAGGCAAAAGAATGCTCACCTCTCCAAACATCCTCCCAAAACCTAACTCTAACTCCATTTCCAACCGAAAAGAAACATAGCTCAAGAAGATGGGAAGAATTTTGGAAATACCTTTCCAAGGGCTATGAAAAGTCACCTCCCTACTCACTTTAACATCCCAACCATTATCTTGCAAACCATACTTCCTCTTGATAACTTTTTGCCAAAGGGAATTAACTTCACGAGGAAATATCCAAAGCCATTTTCTCAATAAAGCCAGATTCCTTTTAATGATGTTACCCACAACAAGCCCACCGTTAGGTTTAGAATGATACACAACCTCCGAGTTTATCAAATGAAAAATTTTCCCTTCACCCCAACCTTCCCACAAAAAATCTCTCATTAATTTCTCCATTTGGTTTGCCACCTTCACTGGCACCTTAAACAAAGACATAAAATAGATAAGAATACCGGATAGCACCAAAATCAATCTACCCCCCCTAGACAACAAAAACTTCTTCCACCCATCCAATCTCCTCCTAACTTTATCAATAATCGGATCCCAAAAAGAAACAGACCTAGGATTCCCCCTTAAAGGTAACCCTAAATATTTCAAAGGCCACGATTCAACCCTGCATCCTACCACACTTGCTAACCTGCTAACCTCCTCTTCAGAAACATTCACCATTGCTAACCCACTCTTACTCAAATTCACTCTCAACCCAGACAAGACCTCAAAAACCTGTAAAATCTTATTAAAATTTAATAAACATTCCTCATCATTAGTCGGGAAAAAAGAAAATATCGTCTGCAAACTGAAGATGAGACATGAATCCTATCCTTTCCCACCTGAAAACCTCCCACTAACCCTACATCTCAAGCCCTAACAACCAATCTACCTAAAACATCAACCACAAAGGTGAACAAAAACGGAGAAAGGGGATCACCTTGCCTAAGACCTCTAGACACTCTAAAACGAACTCCAGGTTTACCATTAAGAATCATCGACATATTAACCGAAGACAAACATCCAATTATCCACCTCCTTCATCTACTACCAAATCCTTTACTCTCCAAAATAAAATCAAGGAAACCCAATCCACATGATCATATGCTTTCTCAAAATCCACCTTAAACAATAAACCCTCTTTATTCTTAGACCAATACTCATCAACCGCCTCATTAGCTATAAGGACCACATCAAGAATTTACCTACCTTCCACAAAAGCTCATTGAGAAAACGGGATAGTATCACTAAGAATTTCTTTTAACCTTCTTGAGAACTTTAGCCAAAATTTTATAAAGAGATGTCACCAAACTAATTGGCCTAAAATCTTTAATTTTTGTAGCACTCTCTTTCTTAGGGATGAGACAAATAAAAGTAGCATTAATGCACAAATTTACCACCTCTTTCTCATAGAACTCTCTAAACACATTCAAAAGATCTAACTTAATAACATCCCAACAATCCTGATACACATAAATAGTAAAACCATATGGATTAGGAGACTTATCCCTACTACATTCCTAAATTGCCTCTCTAATATCTTTTAGTTCAAAGGGCCCCTCCAACCATTCAGACTTCACAACACTTATATTATTTTCTCCATTTCCTTTCTGCAATTGCATTCACCGCCCTCTTACAAGGGGAAAAAATGAAAACGAAACACACTCATGTGTAGAAGAGTAGAATCCACTCTATCTCACATCGCTTATATAAAAGGCTTGATATTGGGCTGTCCACTTACAGGCTTAGGCTTTTAGGTTGGAATGGAAACTTAACATGGTATAAGAGCATTGGTTATCTACGTGACAAGGCTCAAACGAGCCTGCACATGAGGGGGAGTGTAGAAGAATAGAATCCACTCTATCCCACATCGCCTAAATAAAACTATAAAAGGCTTGGTATATCTTTATATACTTGTATTGGGCCCTCCACCTATAAGCTTAGGCTTTTAGGTTGGAATGGAAACTTAACATCATGTAGTCATGGTATGGTTTGCATATAATTTTAGTTATTCTTCATGAGCAATTCATTGGCATTCACTTTTTACAATACTTAACTCATGCTAGAAACATGAAGATGAGCCACAAAACTACAACATGACTCAGAGTCCGTCACTTTACTATATCGGACAGACATGTCTTTGCTAAGGTGGTAAATTTCATTTTAGAGGGCCATTTTGGTTGGTCAAGAAGCAGAAACGGTTCAGAAATGTAATGGAAAAGGTATAAAATTAGGAAACGATTGAAAACATAAAACGAGGCCTATTTATTTAAAAATATGAACCTAATAAACAATTGATTGAATATGCTAGAGGTCTATACATTTAAGCATATTTTGAGTATATTAATGTGGAGTTGGATTGAAGACACTATCATGAATTGAAACTAGTATACTAAGCATAGGAATAATCAAATATACACAAAATAAGTTTCAAGTATAATATCAAATAAACAATTCAGCATCATGCACCATACATCATGAACATCTAAGCTGACAATTTTTGGTTACTGCATCAACTTATATAGTTGCATGATTTGGACATCTGGGATTTCATTTAAAATTAATAGATTTAAAAATATAAGTAAATTGAAGATATAATATGAAACCAATGTGAGGAGCAACTCATAATTAAAAAAAAAATGTTCAAAGACACAAAATATAGCTCAACTCCCAACGGCCTTGTGATTTGATTTGTAAAGTTGCTAATAAAACAAGAATCTATTGTTAAATACTCTATGGGGCGTGCAGTGTTGGCTATTTTTTGGATGCTTTGGGTTGAATGAAATGAAAGAGCTTTTTAAGGTAGATTGATTAATTTTGAAGGGCTTTGGGATAGAGTTTGTTTTTTTTTGGCTTCCTTACTAAGGAGTTTAAGGGTGTATGGTGTACCTTTGTTTGTTCTTAGGGGTGTCTGGGTTTTAGTTTGTGGGTCTTGAGTGGTTTTGTTTCAAATATATATATAGGGTCACGTTCCCCTAACCATTCTTTTTACCATTATTTCTACTATCTATTTTCAAAACACCAATGTGGGTCTAATATTTTGAGAAACCGACCGTTGGATTAAATACTCTTTTTATATAAGTCATATGTGCCAAAAATCACATTGATCCAACGGTTAGATTTTAAAAAATCTCACATTGAAAAACTGCGATATTTCTAATTATAATAATTATTTACGATGACATTTTTCAGAAACTAACAGTTGGATCACACTGATTATCGGCATACATAATGTATATAAGCATATTATTTAATCCAACGATCGGTTTCTCAAAATATTCGGCCCACATTGGTATTTTGAAAATGGATGGTAGAAATAATGCTAAAAAGAGTGGTTAAGGGAACCTGTCCCATATATATATATATTCTTTTTGTTACTTCTTTGTAAATAGGACATCTTGTCCTTTTTCCTTTTTCTATTCTTAATGAAAATGTTTTTTATACAATAGGAAAAACCTCTCTCACAGAAAGACACATAAACTTGCGTTGAAATGATATTATTTTCGTCAAAATGCGTAATTGTAGTAGAAACTGTAGAACCAATGAAAGTTTTTCAGATTTCTATGTGTTTTCATTTCTATTGCACAGAAAAGAAAAGTTTTGGATGTTTCTATGGAAACGTATATAAATTTGATACCATGGTCCCTACATTTGGTTGCCACTGCATACTGATCATATTCATTGATGTTGGCAGGATTTGATTCTTAAGAAATCCTTGATCTATATTTTGTTGACTACATTTCTGAATGTCACTTTTGTATAGGATTTTTTACTTCTGTGTTTGACAGGTTATTGCAGATCCTTCTCTAAGTTCGAAGCAAAGAGCTCTCATAACGGATGCTGCACGTTCTCTTGACAACGCCAAAATGATGCGATTTGATGAGAAAAGTGGCAATTTTTACTGTACAGAGCTTGGTCGCATTGCAAGCCACTTCTATATTCATTATTCTAGCGTTGAAACTTACAATGAAATGTTGAGACGCCACATGAGTGACAGTGAGGTTATTGTTTATGATTTATTATGTGTTCTTGTCAGTTCATTTACATTTTAAGTTTTAGGTTTTTCTTTTTGGTTGAACAAGTATGTGAAATATTTACTAAAAAAAGAGTAAGGTTAAAAGAGAGTAATCTCACGTGATTTTCTAATTTATAATGATTGCCAAATTATTCGTTCTTCATTGATCAGGAATTTTCCAGTTTTAGTTGGGGAGCCATATGGGTCGTATCCAATTCTTTTGTGCACCCAATTATGGGTTCATTTCGTATTTATGAATAATTATTTCCTGGATAGACATTTTCTCAGTTCTCTAGGTGCACAGCTCTGTGATAAGATAATCTATTACCTTAGTTTAGCTAGGTTGATTATGCTTTTCTCCAGTTTCATACTCTCATATAGCAAGAGTTATTTTCATATATTATTGTGATTTTTATGTTGTTCTTGCTTGTATAATAGGTAATTGAAATGGTAGCCCATTCTTCTGAATTTGAAAATATTGTTGTTCGAGATGAGGAGCAGAATGAGCTAGAAATGTTGGCACGAACATCATGCCCACTAGAAGTTAAGGGTGGTCCTTCAAATAAACATGGAAAAATTTCAATTCTCATTCAGGTCTTTGCTTCTTGCCCAGCAATGGATTCTGTTTACTAGTTACAAAGTAAAAGAAAATGTTATATCAGATTTGGGTGATTAATATTTTGGTTATGTGAACTGCAGTTGTACATATCTCGAGGCTCGATAGATACCTTTTCATTAGTTTCTGATGCTGCATATATTAGTGCAAGCTTGGCTCGTATCGTGCGGGCTTTATTTGAAATTTGTTTGCGCAGAGGGTGGTCTGAGATGTCTTACTTTATGTTGGAATATTGCAAGGCCGTGGATCGCCGAATTTGGCCCCATCAACATCCCCTCAGACAATTTGACAAGGATCTTTCACCAGAAGTTTGTCTAGCTTTTTATTGTTCTACTAATCGCTTGAATTATATGTGTTCCACATTGTTTGATGTGTCTTATTTGGTGTAGATACTGCGGAAGCTCGAAGAGCGTGGGGCTGACTTAGATCGCCTCCAGGACATGCCGGAAAAAGATATTGGAGCACTGATTCGTTATGCACATGGAGGAAAGGTATATCTCTTCTTATAAAATCATGTTCTGAAAGTTTTTATGATATTATGTTCAGATGATAATTAATATTTTGATTTTGTGTTTCTTTTGGGATGAAAGTCAGTTAAGCAACATTTAGGTTATTTCCCATGGATCCAGTTGTCTGCTACTGTTAGTCCAATCACCAGAACTGTTTTGAAGGTAACTCCATGGTCAACAACCTCTTTTTATTTTTCAGGGTTAAATATATTCTGTCTAGTCACATGAAAATTGGAGTAAAATATTCTATGTTATGATAAGCAATTTTTATTTTACAGGTGGATTTGCTCATAACACCAGAGTTTATATGGAAGGATCGTTTTCATGGAGCTGTGCAACGTTGGTGGATTCTGGTTGAGGTGCTTACTTGTGGACCACTTTTTTGGTTGTTAGTTCATGCTGCAAAACAGTCAATTTAGTTCTTATTTAATCATCCATACTGATAAATTTCCTTGAAGAAGCACTCCATTTCAAATTTGCTGGGTTCTTTCGGAAAAAATTCATGTTAACTTGAAAAGTGGTGTTCTGGTTATTTTCCAGAACCCCACTTTACAAGTATATAAAAGCTGTAATGCTTATACTAATTGATCTTCTATTCTCATCTTCTTTTCTTCATTTTCTCTTATGTCTCTATATTGGAAGATGCTTTTTTTTTTTTCATTTCTTTTTTATATTCTTTTAATAGATGATATATTTTATTAAGAGAAAAGAAAGGAAAAAAGGGGGCAAGGCACCCCTAAAGCCTCAGGACAAATCAACAAGTTGCAAAACAAAGAATACACAACAATAGCAAAACTAAGCTAAGTACAAAGCTATAAACTGGACCTGATACCCTCCTATCATATGGTTCAATGCTCTTTTGTTCGTCCCTTCTTGGAGATCCAACAAAGAAACAAGTCAAACCATCAGAAGCTTCTGTTAAGGACCACACAAATCTTCTCGTCCAAAAGTTCTAGGCAAAAGGGAATGAGGTTCCAAATCAAATTCCCATGGAATGAAAACATCAGTTTACTAACACAGGGAAATGAATCATTGGAAACTGTGAAGCCTGTGAATACCCAAGAAATGTCTAACCACAAAGATACAATGGATCATATTGAACCTACTAAGTGATCAGTTGACTCGTTAGAGCAAGGACACATGATGATTCTCATTTCATCTTAGTTGGGAAATTTACCGTCAATGGAATCATGGAGAGAGAAAGATGACTTAGCTGAGATTCTTTATATATATGTCTAGAGATGCTAATATAAGGTGCACCTGATGCAACTTTGCATCAAGTGACCTCTGTTTGGGCAACTACAGAGCATATATTTAAAAATCGACCGTTAGATTAGATTTCCCTCTTATGAATGTCATGTCTGCAAAAAATCTCGGTGATCCAACGGTCAGTGTTTGAAAAATGTCATAATGAAAAACTATGATTTTTTGTTCTTCAAAATGTAACAATTTTTTCACAGTTGATTAATCAACTGTTGGATCACCGTGATTTTTTGCAGACATTACTTTCATAAGAAAGGAATCTAATCTAATAGTCAGTTTTGCAAAATATGTTATGCACCAGCCCCAATGAAGGTCACACGATGCAACTTTGCATCAAGTGCACCTTATAATAGCATCTTTGTATATATGTATATTTATAAAAGATGACATAACTGAGATTAGACCCATAAGTTGTGGGTATCACCTTTTGGTTCTGTGTTACTCTGTTATTTTGATATTATGAATTTCTGCGCATATGGAATTTTTTTTTTATAATAGACCCCTTTTTTTTAATAGACCAATGTTTCAGGATAACTTTATAATGCATTTTTTTTTTTTCTAATTACAAGATTTACTGTGGAAATATGTCAATGAACTTCAATTTCTACGCCAATTTGTTACTCCACTCCAATTTGGATCTAAGTCTTGCACACTAGTGGTAGTTTTTATGGATAATTTCCTGTTACTAGGATGTATGTGCCGATCATTCTCCTTGGCTTCAAATGTTATTTATTGTTCACGTATTACACTTGGTAACGATGTGATATACATTTCACCACATGATCTACATCTGAACTGGAGGCCTGTTCATCTATATTTTAAACAGGATTCTGAGAATGACCATATTTACCACTCAGAGCTTTTCGCACTGACGAAGCGGACAGCAAGAGGGGAGCCTCAGAAGATATCCTTTACTGTGCCAATATTTGAACCACATCCACCTCAGTACTACATTCATGCTGTTTCTGATTCTTGGTTGCATGCAGAGGCTTTCTACACTATATCTTTCCAAAATCTAGCACTGCCTGAGGTAACTTTCTCCTTTTGTTTGTGTGTGTGGGTGGGGGGTGGGGGTTTTGCACGCGCACGCGTTTTGTATGGAAACTTTCTCTTGTCAAAGGTCTGTTTCATATAAGGACTATGCTTCATCAGGCTCATACTACCCACACAGAACTTCTAGATCTGAAACCACTTCCTGTGACTTCACTTGGCAACAAGACTTATGAAGCCTTGTACCATTTTTCGCACTTTAATCCTATCCAAACACAGGTTTGTAATCAGAGTCTTTATCCTAACTTTTCTGGGTTTATGTCTCATGCTTTCAGTTGTCCTAATTATATTGGGGTTTCGAGATTTTGATTGCTTTTGTTGGAACTCTGCAGGCTTTTCATGTTCTGTATCACACAGACAACAATGTTCTTTTAGGAGCTCCTACTGGTAGTGGGAAAACTATATCTGCTGAGCTTGCTATGCTTCATCTCTTCAATACTCAGCCTGATATGAAGGTTTGCCTTAATTTTCTCCCTGGAATCAAGTCATTTCATCTTTCTTTCTTTTTCTTTTTAAATTTTTTTTTTTTTTAATTCCTTCAACATAGTTCTTCAAGTTCGCAACTGGTTCACACATGAGAGACATATGGCACGCATATTGGTTGTGTAAGTTTTGTGGAGAGAAAGTTAGGTGGCTACAATCTTCTTTATTCAATGAATTAATAATATGTACAAGTAAGAGAATATATATAAGAAAACCCTACAAGGTAGAAAAGACTAACCTACCCTTATTGAGAAAATAAAAGAAAACATTAAATATGCAACTCACCCCCCTCCCTCCCCTCAAACTCATGATGCGAGCCTGGAGAGCATCAAGTGTTTGTTAAGAAGAAAATGAAAGCACGCAGATGTGTGAGTCTTAGTGAAGAAGTTAGCGAGCTGTAGAGCTGAAGAGACAAAGGGAATCGGAATAGCCCCTAATTGAAGAGGCTGGCAGACAAAGTGACAGTAAATCTCAATGTGTTTAGTAAGCTAATGGAAGACAAAGTTGTGAGCAATTTGGATAGCACTCTTACTGTCCCAGTATTATGGAGTAGGAGCATAAAGATACTCCCAAATCAGAGAGGAGTCAACAATGCCAGACAATTTTAGCGGTAGCCTGAGCCATAGCATGATACTTAGCCTCAGTAGTGGAATGAGCATCAAGAGTCTGTTTCTTGCTTTTCCAAGAGAGTAGAGAATCACCTCGAAAAACACACAAGCCAGTAGTAGACTTGCGGTCATTAACATAACCACCACTCCAATAAGAATCAGCATATGCACGCAAAGGCAAGGCTGAAGATGAAGATAAAAATAAACAGTCTCTAATTTTATTTTATTTTTTAAAATTTATTTGTTTATTTATTTATTTTGGTAAACTAGAATGTGATGCTCCCCATCATGATGTACTCATAGTTGCAGGTATTGTTCTGCCTTAAAATTGACTTATGTGTAACTCCCAGAAAAACATGAGCAAAAGAAAAAAGAGGATACACGGGCAGCAAGAAAAATAATTGGATGGCGATACATATCTCCACATGTGGTCTTATGCCATTGGGGCTATGAAAAAATGCCACTTCTATCACAAAAACATAAAAGTGGTCAACATCTACAATAAGATTGGGGTGGGCTTCTTTTTGCACAACACATTTTGAGCATACACAGGCCTCACCATACACTTTTGTGATATAGCCAGGGTGGAGACCTAATGGCTACAAAGTCAATGGCGGGCTACAAAGTCAATGGTGGGCTCCAAGATTCTTGGATCCAAGGCCAAAAAAATTCAAATTTGATTTTAGATCAAATATCTATGATTTCCAGCATAGAGGCTCAAAACCACGAGCTACGGGGCTGAAAATTATGCATTGGGCCCTAAAGTTTGGATCTTTTGAAATATTCCTTAATACTTCTGATATCATTGGACTCGAATCATATCAAATCAAACAATAATCAATAATATGATGTATTATAGTAAAATAGATAGCTGTACAATTACCACATGTCATTTATTTATCTTTACCAAACCATATTATGTGTTATTACTTTGTACCCAAGTAAAACAGCAGATTTTGCAGAGAGTGAACTAGGTTACTCTTTATGCAGGCCCAATATTCGGTGAAATTTCATACATATAATCTATGTGTTTCAGTCTCATCACAATGTTTTATGTGCTTCATGATGCAAAATGCAGTGACATGCTTAAATCATTATCTTAATGCAGGTTATTTACATAGCACCTATGAAGGCTATTGTTCGGGAAAGAATGAATGATTGGAGAAAGCGTCTTGTCTCCCAGCTTGGGAAAAAAATGGTCATTATATTTATTATTGGTCTTGCATAAATAATAAAATGACATATGATATTTGTATTAACATGATGTTTCTATCAGGTTGAAATGACTGGGGATTATACTCCAGATATGATGGCCCTCTTGTCTGCAGACATCATAATTTCTACTCCTGAGAAGTGGGATGGTATCAGCCGTAACTGGCATAGTCGAAGCTATGTCACAAAGGTTCATTCTTTCATTTGTTGACTGTTTTTTCTTTTGATGGGAGCTATCCGTTTCCCTTTGAATTATTTGTATTCCTCTTGTGTACATTCTGTTGGCCAAGTTCAAATGTGTAAAATTTGATTCATAGGTTGGGCTTATGATTTTGGATGAGATTCACTTACTTGGAGCTGACCGTGGACCTATTCTTGAGGTACTGATTGATGGGACATATTTCTCAAGACAATTAGTTTATGATAAAATCTAGATTCTTAGAATTATATTCTTTTTGTGCCATCGTTATCAATAATATTGTTCACATGGACAAGAATGAGTATTGATTTTCAAGTATATCCTGTCCTTGAAGTGTAACATATTAGACACTTATTTTTGGAACTTCAGTGCTCAAAATTTCCTAACCTGTGGTTAACTGTCACTGGATTGCCTTCAAGGTGAAAGGTGCTGAATTTGATTTGTTAGTGATTGAAATTGGTTTGTCAATTTATCATCTTATTGAGGCAAGTATTTATGTGTTTTCTTTTATCTTACAATTTACGATAATATTTTACTGGGAGAAGAGGGTGGAAATCCCTCAACAGAAGAAACAGAGTAGTACATAGATTTACACAGAAAAGCAGCGGAAAAAAAAAAAAAAAGGTCAATGCATGTTAAATATTGGCTCTCACTTGCTGTACGAATGATAGAATCTAAAGCCTGCAAATTGTTTTGTGAAAGAGGCTTCTTAAAGTATGTTCGCATTAATCAAGTTGAAGATGAATTTATAATCAAAATAAATGATTGTTCAAAATGTGAGTTTGACGTGGTTTGTGTAAACCTTCCACAAGAATGTTTGCGATGTCAGACAAGGTACATCTATTACATCATTCTGTTACTTAATATGTTATCATTCCCTGTTTCAGTAAGTGACAAAACCGTTATAATCATTATAATTTCCTTGGAAATCTCAAGTACAGAACTTGTTTTTCCAGGTTATTGTTTCAAGGATGAGATACATATCATCACAAACAGAGCGTGCAGTGCGGTTTTTAGGCCTTTCAACAGCTTTAGCAAATGCAAGGTATGCTTTTCTATATTTTGCTTATGCTTTCATTTAATCTTTAAAATCTCATCTTTTCTGTTGGATCTCTCTACCATGGCGTGTTGTATATTACTTCAGACAAATTGCAGAAATTAAGCTTGCTATGTAATATTGTTTATCTGTGATGTATATATAGGGTCACGTTCTCCTTACCATTTTTTTTACCATTATTCCTACAATCCATTTTCAAAACACCAGTGTCGGTTTAATATTTCGAGAAACTGACCGTTGGATTAGATACTTTTCTTATGTATATCGTGTATGCCAAAAATCACAGTGATCCAACAGTTGGTTTCTGAATTATGTCACTGCGAAAAATTATTATAATTAGAAACATTGCAGTTTTTTACAATGTGATTTTTGGCATGTATGACTTGTATATGAAGAGTATCTAATCCAACGGTCGATTTTGCAAAATAATCAACTGACATTGGTGATTTGAAAATGGATGGTAGAAATAATGGTAAAAAGAACGGTATAGGGAACCTGTACCATATATATATATTGATATTTTGTAGAATAAATGTTTTTAACTATTGATAACCTTCTCTAGCTAGCCATGGGTGTGAAGCTCTAGGGTCCCATCAAAAGTAACCTTCTTTGGTTGACCAGCTGTCAGAAATAAATGTTTTCCTATCGATCACCTCATCAACAGGGGTTGGATGTTTATGAATTGGTGTTGCATGTGCAAAAATTAATGAAGAGATAGTGGACCATCTTCACCTTCATTGTGTAGAAAAACTGAATCTCATTAATAATTGGCTTGACTACACATTAGAGGGTTTATATAGGAAACAAGAACAAACAATATGGAAATACATAAGAAAGGAAACACACAGAAGGAAATAAAAATAAATCGAATTCTTTGGTATTTCTCTATCCATGATATTCTCTCAATTTCCTTCCTTGATATGCTCTCATCATTGACTTCCATTGATTCATTTCCATATTCTCTTGATCCCTTCACTGATTACCTTATCTTGATTTATTTCCTCTATACATTGAATGGTTGCCAAAGAATTGTGGGACACTTTCTTCTTTCCTTTGGGATCGAGTTGGGTTATGCCTAAGATAGTCAACGAATTTTTTCAAAGCTGGTGGTTTAAGACCTGAAGGAAGAATAGAAAAACTGTTTGGCAGCGGCTCCTTTGTGTATCATTTGGTGTGTGTAGAAACTAGAAAGAGAAATAGAATTTATTTTTTTGGTGGTTGTGCGGGGTTTGGTTTCCTAGCGATTTTAAAGATTAAAGAAGAGTTCTGTAACACACTGTTTTTGGTGTTTTCCTCATTCGTCGGATGGGAAGTCTACTTTTTTTTTCCTGGAATTTCTATACATTTTCTCATTGTAAATATTATACATATACTTAAATGTATATACTGACCTTTGGCCTGTTTTGTTTTATTATACATTTACCTTTAATCCAGAAAAAAAAACTCCTCTTTTGTTCATAATATGTATCTAAGTATGATCAAATATTATATAATCAATTTGTAAATGTAGAGTACTCCTTTTGGGGTTACGCAGTCGGTTTCACCTCTGCTATTTGCCCAAAAAAATGAAAAATTGTAAATTTACGTATATATGTATATATTGATACAGAAATGATCAAGTCAGCATATGCTTATATAGGCTTAAATCAACATGAAGCCCATGGATAATTGTGTGATGAATATTTTGAAAAACTGACCGTTGGATTAGATATTGTACCTATGCATGCATGCATGCCAAAAATCATGGTGATCCAATGTCAGAATTTCAAAATATAGCTATGAAAAACTCTAACCGCTGAAAACTGTCACAGTTTTTCTCAGTGACATTTATGAGAAACCAACCGTTGGATCACCATGATTTTTGGCATGCATGATATCCACAAGTACAGTACCTAGTCCAACGGTCAATTTTTTCAAAATTTTCATCCTACAATTATCTATGAGCTTAATGCTTACATAACTTATGTAAGCATATGCTGACTAGATCTGGACTGTATATTTATATATTGCAAACAAACAAGCAAGTGTATATTAGAAAATAAATGTGGAATACTTTCTCCTGCCACCATCTTTATCAAAAAAGGAAGATAAAAAAATAAATTCATTGAAAGATATGAATACAAGGCTTATTGTATGGGGGTGGCTTTCTAAAATTGTGTTGTATCCTGGGCATGGTTGAAGGATATTATGTTAAACAACCAATTCACAATCTCTGAAAATTGTATAAGCTCGACGAAATAAAATTAGTTCAGCATAGTGGGTCCTCCCTTCTAAAAAAGGAAAAGAAAATGTGATTAATTTTTTCATTTGATCCTCTGAAGATAACAATGGGACATTATACTTGTGATAGTTTCCTATTGTAGTTTAGTAGCAAATTTTTTTTTTCTTTTTTTACTGAAAGAGTTGGAATTCATTAAGTGGAACTTATTTCATGGGGTCAACTGGTGAATTGAATCTTTTGTTAGTGTTAAAGTTCTACACTTAATCAAATGTTTTGTAAGTTTTAAAGTTCTACACTTACATTCTCTTACATCATATCTTTGATTTCAATGATTCGCCATGTCAGTGGTTTAGTACTCTTAAGCATGGCATAGTTGTAATGCTACAAGCCTACGAGATGCACACAAATCTTTAGTGAGGACCTGTTGTCTAATGTCATTCTTTTTGCATATTAGGTGCATTTAAGATACCTCTATTATATTTTAATACATAAAATATTTCATATTACAAATTTTGCTATGCTCTTTTGTTTATTAGTGATTTGGCTGACTGGCTGGGTGTTGGAGAAGTTGGACTCTTCAATTTCAAGCCTAGTGTGAGGCCTGTACCTCTTGAAGTTCATATCCAGGCAAGTGAATGCTGTGTTTACGTGGACTATGGTGCTTCCAACAGCAGTTAACTCTATCATGTCATCTCTGTTATTTCTTTTTCAGTTGTGCCATTGTTTTAACTATAATTATGAATGATAATTAATGACAAAATAAGATTCTTGGGGTAAAATGGACATCTAGCGGGAATGAGCTCCTTCATTCTTACAAACTCAATATATACATCTATAGATATATATTTGTGGTTTTATTATTTAACCTTTATAATGGATTTTCTCAACTATAAATATGTAGTATGGACACTTCTAGAATGGAGCATGTTTATATTGGACACACTGTTGGACATGGGGCACTCCTACGACAATCTTGGACATGTTAGGTGCCTTGAACACGTGCATAATTTTAGTAAAATTATTTTGATATAGTACACATTACCGGCACAGTTCAAACATGCAATGGACATGTCAAGACACAAATGTGTGTGTGTGTGTGTACATATATATACACACACATATATAGTGAAAGAACATAGTTGTAAAGAAAAATAAACTATAATAAGAGAGGAGGAGGGGTAGTAGTAGTAAACTAGTAATATATTTATTATATTCTTCTTCCAAGTTGTGCAATTGTTAGTATTTGAAATTTAGACAAACTTATTAAACTAACATATTTTTCATATATAACATAGTTGTATATATGAATAATATAGTTATACATTCTTCTGTATGTGTAAAACAACTAACTATAGTATTGAGCCATCTTTGTAATGCAGTAAAAAGAATAATTTTGAGTTTCTCACTGCTTGGATACGTATATGAACAGTGACAGCATAAACTTTAGCTACATGTTTTCTTTAATGTATCAACCTCTTAGATTTTAGGAAATGCCGTCCAAACTCTATGGTAGAAGGTTAGTATATGTGATCATGTTGTTATGAATAGTTGCTATTATGTGCTAAAGAGAGTTTAAGGAGAAAATGTATATAGTCTATTAGATTAGAAATGATCAACATAGAACTGTGAGAGATAGGATAGACTGTATGCCTCTCTTGCTACTAATATAGAATTATTACTTGCTTTGTTAGAAAGTGGACAATAATGACTACCTTTAATGCAAGATATATTATTACAACACAAAAACCTAGAAATTTCTGTTGTAGTTCTATGCATGCTAACTTGTACAAATAATATTCTAGTCTTGATGGGCATTAAAAGAATTAATATTCAATTTCCTTGTTCATTATGGCCTTTTCTGGTCACTGTGAATGTAAATGAACACACTATATATATATATATATATATATATATAATTTGTATTACATCACTGTAATATGTTACTTCTCTATGAACAGGGATACCCTGGGAAGTTCTACTGCCCAAGGATGAATAGCATGAATAAGCCTGCATATGCCGCCATATGCACCCATTCACCGACAAAACCAGTTCTTATATTTGTTTCATCTCGTCGGCAGACAAGGCTTACTGCACTGGATCTCATTCAGGTGAGATCCAGCATTATGCTTGATATATTATTTCTTCAACAGTATCATTTATTTGTTATTTTTTTGTAATTGAAGTTTGCAGCTTCTGACGAACACCCGAGGCAGTTTCTGAATATACCAGAAGAAGCACTACAGATGGTTCTTTCTCAGGTCACTGATCAAAACCTGAGGCACACCTTACAATTTGGCATTGGGTTACATCATGCAGGACTGAATGACAAAGATAGATCTCTGGTTGAGGAACTTTTTGGAAACAACAAGATTCAGGCATTTCTCAATTATCTGAACAGTCTTTACTTTTTAACCTGGAAAAGATATGCATGATGCATCTTGGAAGGAAAAAAAAAAAGTTACGTTCTTGCTCTTTTATTGACTAGACATAATTATTCGCTTTCCAATGATAGGTGTTGGTTTGTACAAGCACATTAGCATGGGGTGTAAACCTTCCAGCTCATCTCGTTATTATCAAGGTGAGGCAAAGCTATATGTGGTATGTTTACTTATTTACTTCTCTTCGTTATGAATCTCACTTGCTGGAACTTCTGACAGGATGTGCTTTTTGGAAGCTTGACCTTTTCCTGTTTCATGCTTCTTCTTATTGGAAGTGTTGGGAACGTCAACTATAAAAATAGAAGTTATCTTTATTAAATGATGAAATTTAAAATTTGGCAAATATATCTCTCTTTCTAGATTCTTGTGGCAAAATCTGGTCCATAGGTAGAGGGCTGTGAACCAAGTTTTTTTAGCTCTTGATGAGCCAGTCTAAGCTGGCGCTTCCACTTTTGAGTCTCAAACCATGCTTATTTTGCTGAAGTCTAAAATGATATTGATTACCATTACAGACTATTCATTGTATTAATTTCAAAATGGTTCCATTGAAACTTCCAGAATTTTATCATTTCGTAATGAAACAAAACTCAAAAATTGTTTTGAAACATCATTGTTTCTAACTTTCTATCAAACAGTGCATGTCAACTGGAAAGATGTTTTGCAGAAACATTTTGGTATATTTTCATGAGGGCCATTCTTAAGATTTTTTATTTTTTTATTTTTTTGATATATATGTAAAACATAACACACATATTTGTCAATTGCATAGTTTGTGAATCAAATCACAAGATTTTTTTTTTTTTTTTGGGGGGGGGGCCGGGGGTCTGAGTTTGACTCTTTTGATGAATTTTCAGAATTTCTGTCTTGCATTTGGTTCATATCGTTGCATTGGTTATACTTAGGTTTTGTAGTATATATTTGCAAGTCAAAACTCATATATCTACTTGTTTAAGTCACATGTCTATTTGACTTCAGGAAGTAACCTAACTTTCTTAGGTGGATGGTTATCATGTTAATGTGCTATATTTTATGCTATTTACCTGCTGTAATCTATATTGTTGATATTTATGGTTTTTCAATTACTTTTGGTAGTTCCATGTATCCATATGCAATGGAAGCACATGTTATCATTATATTTCACATGAATAGAACACATTATCATTTGTACATGTTTATATACATATATACTTATATTTATATATAGAGAATTAGAGAGAGAGTTGGGATATGTGGCTCCATGCATCTTCCATCCTCTATATACTTTTAAAAGTGTCAATTTTGGTATGTCATGCAGTAGGAATTCTTGCCAATTCAGGGTGGGTAGCAGTGTAATGTATCCTATCATGTTATGTGGCATACACTATAATGAACCACATTTTCATCCTATTATGTTATCTGGCATACGCTATAATGAACCACATGTTCATGGTGTATGTGTGTGTACGATAATATGATACATAACATCATAAATTGACAAGTGTTACTGAATTGGAAAATTTGCATTCTATTAAATAAGATTAACAAGTATAAGGACTCGTGTGGCTAGTGCTTATATTTTGCTAGCATCTTTACTCTGATTCTACACTAGTCTCTTCCAATTTGGGTGGTGTAAGAATTATGATTTATCATTTACTACACTTAGGTTAAGGATTTTTTTTTCTTTGTGTGTGTGTGAGTGTTTCCACGCGTTTTCAATTTTTTTACCATTCCAGTTGCTTATTCAAGATATTTTTTATTTTTGGGCCTATCAAAATGAAATTTAATACCTTGGTTTTATTTATTTATGTTCTTGAATATAGTACAATTTACACTGATATCAACCAGTGCTCTTGATAAGTGCATTTTGTAATTGAGGAAAAAATATGGAAGAAAATGACTTAATTCTAATTGGCAACCCTTTTGAGAATAGTGTCGACTGTATTTTAATAAAACACTAGAACCCTTTTGATTAATTATTGTGCTAATTCACTGTGACAAAATGTACAAGTTATTCATGCACTTCCCATATTATACTTTTTTTTTCCCAATCAAGTACTTGTTGAATTCTCTCATATAATTGAACCGTTCACAAATATTGCATACATTGTCTAGATCATTCAGGAAAGTCCCAAATATAGTTCTCAGTAGTCTGCAAATGTTTTTCCCGTAACATGCACTATGTTAACTCTGTCAAGTTTATTTTAAAATTTTCTCTAATTTATTTTGAATAAGGCCTGGCATTACTCCTGAATTCTAAAATATCCTGAGTATTATTAAATATTTCTGACTACATTGTCACCAATGGCACAACTTGGTTGAAGTCTTGTTTGAAGTTTGATTTGAGAACTGAACTAGAGCTGATCCTGAACTACTTTGTGGAAACTTAGTTGTAGGAACCTTCCCTATTAGGTGAGCTGCTGTTCTGGAACCGAGGACCCATTCTTCTTGATTAGGTGGATGTAAGGATCATAATTTTCTTTAGGAAGACCCTGATTCTGTTATGTTAAAAACTTGAGTTAGCTTTAAGTATGGGTTACCAAGAAATTCAAATATTTTGATTTAAGAAATGGTTTGTAATACAACAAAAGAAACAATAAGCATCCAACTGGGAATTTAGCATGCAAAAGTTATAGAAAATAAACTGTTGACAGTTTTCATGAAAATATGAACTATATACTTCTGATAATATATGTTTGTGCGCGCATGCACGCGCACGTACATATATTATATTCTAGATTAGTGTTTTCAAAAGAAAATGCACAAGGCAGGGCGTTTCTCTCTTGTGAGGCAAGGCATTGCCCCAAAGCGTGTGGCGTATGCCTTTCAAATTTTGTTTATTTATATTTAAAAATAATTAAAAATAGTATAAAAAGATAAAAATGGTAAATAACAAATAAAATTTATGAAAAAAAAAAAGGTGTAAACTATTTTCAAACATTTAAGAGCAAACTAGGCCTACAAATATTGTTGATTAAATAAAAAGCATAAAAAAAGGTAATTATAACTTTACAAAAAGGTGTAAACTATTTTCAAACATTTTAGTGAGCTGTCCTTCTCTCTTCTTTTTATATTGGTCGTTCAAAAGTATCCCTCTTATCTCTTAAAAGAAATAAAGGGGATCGGGGTGCTTTTGTTCCCTGACCATAGTTACGTTTGAACCTGACATTGTTAACAAACTCCCGAGAGGCGTACATTCTGCCCAATGGAGTGTAAAAGGCGTGCCTAACTCCCCTGGAATGTGCGCTTAGGCGCTTAGCCCATTAGTTGTACTCCCGAAGGGGTATTTCCTGAAATGTCACACCTTTGGGCTATTTTTCTTTGCCTTGTCCTGGGTGATCCCCAAGGCGTGCCTAGAAAATACCTTTGAAAACACTGTTCTAGATTTATTTCTTTCAAATATTTTTTGGGCACACGTGCACACTTGTATGTGATATGGATGCTTCCAACATACCTCAAATCCTAGAATCTTGAAAAGGCAATCACTACATCATGCATGCCCCATAACTTACATCAGCCATGCTAAAATCAAACCTTGAGCTGGACAGAATTTCTTGTTTACAGCCCTAGTCAATGTAAAATATCTTAAGGAAATGGAGCCTGCAATGTAAAGCAGTGACATTACTAACTCCCGTTATCGGATGATTTGGATTCTCACTTCTTTTTTGAAATTTAGTATACAAATAACTCACTTTTCTTTTCTTTCATAATTACCCATATTACATCTGGTTTGGGTAGTTGGCTCTATTTAGCCAATAAATCAAAATATTTTATTTGTATAGTTTTTATACATACATATGTTGGTAGCTATGTCTATGATATTCCCTCTTCCATTGCAAGACCTTCCTTTCACCAGATGCCTGCTATTTCTTTAACAGAACTTCCATTTCTGATGCAGGGAACCGAATATTATGATGGAAAAGCAAAAAGATACGTTGATTTTCCTATCACAGATATTTTGCAAATGATGGGTCGTGCAGGCCGACCACAATATGATCAACACGGAAAAGCTGTCATTCTTGTTCATGAACCCAAAAAAAGCTTCTATAAGAAGGTGAAAATAAAAATTAGCAGCTAACTATGATCGTTGGAGTGGTTATCCTTTTAAGAGTTGGAATAACTTGTGATTTTTTCTTTTTTTGCAGTTTCTTTATGAACCATTTCCAGTTGAGAGTAGTCTGAGGGAGCAATTTCATGAGCACATTAATGCGGAAATAGTGTCTGGCACCATTTGCCATAAGGAGGATGCAATTCATTATCTTACCTGGACTTACTTATTCCGCAGGCTGGTATAGTTTTCTATATTACCTCTATTAAACAGCATGTAAATAAGATAATTGGGGTGTGTGTGTATATATATATATATATATATCATGCATGCCAAAAATCATAGTGATCCAATGGGGAGTTTCTGAAAAATCTCACTGTGAAATATTCTGACTGTTTTGTCACCTTACACAACTTTGCATAAGGTGCACCTTATAACAGACTCCCTATATATCTATATAAGAGGAATTATGCAAGGCCGTTAGTTAGTACTTAGTTACCTACTAATCCACAAAGTATCAATCAAGCAATGTTAGCTTAGTTATTATACTGTTTAGTTCGTTCATGGAAAATTTTCCATTGAAGGTGAAAATTTTAAAAACTTGGAATTTGTAAGTTGAAACTTGGAACCTAAAAGATGTTTTTACACATTACATGTAAAATAATCTATCTATAATTATATAATACAAGTATGTAGGTAAATTTGGGCAACTACATCTTTTATATTTATTTATTCTTTCTTTAAGTGGAAGATTGAAGAGCTCAGTACTTTTGTAATAGTATTGTGTTTTGTCTGGACTTCATTTAGCAATGCAATGCAATGAATAGTCATAATTTTGAAAATTATATTTGTCTCAACCATATTTTTCAATGTTAAATATAAAGGGATAAACATTTGACACTTAACATGCCATGTTAATGAATATCTCCTGTTATGTACTTAGTCTGTGTAGAAGAATGAAATCCACTCTGTCCCACATCGCCTAAATGAAAGGCTTGCTATAGCTTCATATACCTGTATTGGGCTCTCCACCTACAAGCTTAGGCTTTTAAGTTGGATTGGAAACTTAACATGGTATCAGAGCATTGGTTATCCACGTGACAAGAGCCCAAACGAGCCTGCACGTGAGGGGGAGTGTAGAAGAATGAAATCCACTCTGTCCCACATTGCTTAAATGAAAGGCTTGCTATAGCTTCATATACCTGTATTGGGCCCTCCACCTACAAGCTTAGGCTTTTAGGTTGGATTGGAAACTTAACAGTCTGCAAAGTAATAGATATTTTTTCCATATATTTTTTAATTTTTTGAATTTTTTTTCTAGAAGTTATAGTGCATCTTATAATACATAATACGATACAATACACAACAGGAAATTTATAAAAATCAGTTCGTGATATGATACATGACTTGAGGACTATGGTTTTGATGAATGTTGATTATAGAAAGGAAATTTACAGATAATATGGGGAGAGATGTGATTTGAAAATTCCGCTACCTCACCTTTAGGCTTTAGCACCATGCTTCCACCACCACAACCGTTGACATCATGATGCCTTTATGCTAATAATAATTAGAAAATGAGACATATGGTAACTTAAGAATTTAGATGTATGGAACACTAATGTCGTCTCTACACAAAAATGAAAATTTTGTAATTGACTTTAAGAGAATTTTTTAATTGACTCTTTAAAATTTCAGCAAATGGAATGTCCTTCATTGAATTGTTTTTCCCCTGAAAACCTCCTTGATATAAACTTCCCAAAATATTGTTGGTATTAGAGTGCTTCTAGCTGTAGTTGTTATTTTTTGCCCACAGATATTCTTACAAGCATATCCTTGTCACAGACTGTAAATCCAGCTTACTATGGCTTGGAGGATACAGAACCCGGGATTCTAAGTTCGTACTTGTCAAGGTAATAACTTGATTACCTATGCCATGGAATCTCCTCCATTAGAATGTGCCTTTCTTCCCAATGACAATGCGAAGCTCTCTGTTTACTTTTTCGTTGGCAGGTTAGTGCAGGACACATTTGAGGATCTGGAAGACAGTGGCTGTATCAAGATGAATGAAGACCGTGTGGAGCCTATGATGTTGGGTTCAATAGCATCTAAGTATTACCTTAGTTACATGACTGTATCAATGTTTGGTTCAAACATAGGCCCAGATACGTCACTTGAAGTAAGTGATATCCAATAGATTCTTGATTTATTTTTTGTTTTTTCAATAAATTAATTTCATTTCAAATGTTCCGTATATTAGGTTTTCCTGCATATTCTTTCTGGTGCTTCTGAATATAATGAGCTTCCTGTGCGGCATAACGAGGTAATTGTTCAATTAAGATAGCCCAGCTTTGGGTTCTTACTTTTCTTATTCGAGCACAAGCATGATAGGTTTTATAATACTTCTAATAATATTTATGTGCATATTTTGCGATGGAAAAGGCTAAAGTATATAATCATCACATGGGATTTTATTTCCATATTTTTTCAAGGGACAGCAAAGGGATGGGTTTGGAGAGGAGAACCCTAGAAGTATGCACATCATGCTCATGTCTCCCAAATGAAGGCTCTTTATATATATAGTCATACTGACCACGATTCTCTCTTTTATAAGCAATTTATGATGTGGGCTTAATCAAGATGGAGTTTTGTTTACTTCTGGTAGGTACTATGACATTTCAACAAGGAAAGTTGACAGTTTAATAGACCAAAACATTGCAGTTCTGATATCTTCGTTATTTTGTTTTGCGAAGGTTAACACTTCCTCAGTCCCATAATGGAAATGTACTGGGATTGCGCACTTCTTTATGTTGTCTGATTCCACTTTGGAGTTCAATGCTTTCATGCGGGCCCATTCATACAGAGTTAGTTTTGGAAAGCCTCTCAAGTTTATAT
>JAESVK010001089.1:2567896-2609015 GCA_017140935.1 Hamamelis virginiana
GGGATTGGGGGAAGGATGCCCTATCCAAAACCCATCCCATGGGCATCCCTCCAACCACTGCCAACCCGAGATATGAAGCACAATTGGTGGTTTGGCTAGGCTGACCACCTTGGCAGCCTTTGATTACACTAAGAAATATTTTCATTCCCAAAACTATAGCGTATATGAACTTATGAAGTTATTGAAGCTTTAAAAGAAGATAACCCAATTCAATTCACCAGTTCCTGTATTCTCTGGAAGAGGTGTGGGTGATGATAAACCTAAGTTGACTAAATTCTTCTGCAAAATCAGAAGAATCACTAAAATGCTTTATGGATGAATAAAAAGTAGAGCTGAAACAAACGTCATGGCATCAAACTTATATGTTGTACTATGAAACTATAGGAGAGTGTTAAAGCAAAAACTACAGCATGTGACAGGACTTTTATATAACCAGATTGGGTTCATACTGTAGAAGAATAGAATCCACTCTATCCCACATCGCTTGAATAAAAGGCTTAATGTAGCTTCATATACTTGTATGGGCTCTCCACCTAATAGCTTAGGCTTTTAGGTTGGAAACTTAACATGGTATTAGACCATTGGTTTTCCACGTGACAAGGCCCATATGAGTTTGCACGTGAGGGGGAGTGTAGAAGAATAGAATCCACTCTATCCCATATTGCCTAAATAAAAGGCTTGCTAGAGCTTCATATACCTGTATGGGCGCTCCACATAACAACTTAGGCTTTTAGGTTAGAAACTTAACACATACAATGGAGTTTGCTATGAAAGCTACTTATTTACTTAAGCAATTAATTAAAGGTTTAGAGTGAAGAATATTGATCTCCATATGGGCTTTATTTATTTAGAAAAACATATGATAGGGTCTTTAGAGATAATATTGTAGTTTCCAGAGATGAAAGCAATATTAAATAGATTTTTTGACGCAAGCAAGAACATTTTATAACAAAGAGAATGAGAGAAATGAGAGTTGTGGCAAGTTATTTTTCAATCACAATAGGGTAAAGCCAAGGGATAGTGTTTAGCTCCTAACTTTTTGTGTTGATTTTGGGTGAATTTAGCAGTCATGGAAGAGATACCATAACATTTTCGTTCGTTGAAAATGTAGTATAACTTATGAGACTATAATATGAGTAAGTATATGTTAGAATTATGAAGTGTTGTGTCAGAATCAAAAGAGTTTCAAGATTAATGTTGAGTCCATTACTTTGTCATAGACTAGGTTGGCTAATTCCAATTATCAAAACATCTTTGAGTTGTAATGTCCTAAGTCCGTAATCCACAAGTTCTTAAGTACTTAAGAAGATCGAATTTGAATATTAAAGAAAGCTTGATTATGAAGATGTTCGATCTCATTGATTAGGATGATAAGTGTCTTAGATGCCTAGGTTTGATGAACTATAGGTGGTTAGTTATAAATGGGATTTAGGTACATTTTACATGATATGTTTATAGAGGATTTGTCTAGGTTTGTTTGGAACTCTCCTATTTAACTCTCTGAACAATCCCGATCGATCCAAGTTAGGTTTGACCGATTGAGACCATGATAATTTTGCATAAGCAATGTCAGATAATAGTTCGATGATCCGCATCATGTTCAACTGATCTAGCTTCGTAAAATCAGTTTCCTATTTGGTTTATACTCTCTTATGAAGGAAACTTGTTGCATGCAGGACTAAGGTTTCTTAAATCTCTATAAATAGATTATGTGAGCTAGGTTTTCATAACTTTCACAAAGAGCAAGTGCCTTTTTGAATATTTTGGTGAGAGTAGTATTTTTCTTGATATGTTCTTAAGAGATTAGCTAATTTAGAACACTTAAAACACTTCTCTTAGTTGAGATTTTGATCCATGGATTTGGATTGTTAGTTTTGGAGGATTCCAAATTGGTTTGCCAATGGATTTAGAGAATTTACGGCGAACTGAGGACTCAGTGAAGCAGTGTGGATTCGTTGTCATGTTTGTGGTTGAAGCCAGCTGTAGATTCTATTCGTTATAGTGAAGGCAATTTACTTGTTCAACTCATTCAAGAAGAAGATCGTGACAGAGGACGCCTATGTTAGACTTGAAGATTCAAGCATCTGTTAGTAGAGTCAAAGTCAGCCTTTAGATTATAGTGTTAAGTTCCTGAGTTTTTTTTTCAAATTCTATCTATTGCACCTGGGTAAGTTTAGCATAACTGGACTTAATCGTATCTGGTAATTGTGCTAAAAAGTGAAATTCAGAATCTATGAAACTGGAGGACATTATTCTCTCTCTTTTAGAAAGACTGAGATAGAATATATTGTATGTGCTACTAAAACTAGGAGAAATGAGGAGGGAATATTGAAAATGGATGGCTAAAAGATTCACTAATACTAGGAGTAAGTGTTGCACTATCTTGGTATCCACTATCCACCATTATGACTGCCTTGTAATTGGTTGCCATAGGATTAAGGAGACATGCTTTTACATTGGCTGTCATTGAGGGTCTCATCTCACTTGAACGAGAAACTTAAGAAGCATTTTAATTATCTAGTTGGTGTCAAACAAATTTTATTTGTTGTAATTTCATGATGGGTTCTTCCAAATAGTTTCAAAGGTATAAGCTCATGGGATCTTGTGGTGAGGCTACAGTTGTTGATATTCCTTTTTTAGTTCTTCACAAATTTTATTACCTTGTTGCGTCTGATGTAATTTTTTAAAGAGCAGGGTAGATATTGCTGGGCTTTGCATACATTGTGTACATATCTTCTTTTAGCAAATATCATGAAGGTAATATTGCATTTCATCATTGCAAAGTGTGAGGGTAGTGCACTCAATGTGGAATATTAATGAAAGATAGGCACCCTGTATGGGACTTTAAAGAAAAATGGAGAATAGAGAGTTTCTATGGGATTAATGAGCATCATTGAAAGTATTATCAAACTTCAGGTTGTTGCATATTTAAGTTTGTAACACATACTGATAAATTTTTTGAATTTTTAGAAATTACGTGCTCTACAACAAAGTTGTCTTGGCTGGGAGATAGTTTCTCCATTGTGAAACTAGGAAATTCTTCTGAAAATTAAAATTTGGTTGTTGCTCAAACTGCTTTTGTATTATGACTTATTTTTCCTATTTTTAGTAATTTTCTTGATTGGAGATAAAACTGTATATTTGATCATACTATCTTTGTTAGTTGATGTTATCTTGTAGTGTGTCCCATGAATAGCAATATTTAATAAAATGCTTGCTACTGTATTAAAACAGTCTTTTAATCATATGCTTAATTGTTTTCATATTTTTATCAACTTTTGTTACTGTTTCTGTGGCACTCGCATCTGTGTCAATGTTGACATTCAAATTATTGATTGCAAGTTACAACTTACAATGCATGTACTAGCTATGTGATTTATTAGCAGTAGTTGTGGCAACATCTTAAAGTTTATTTGATGAGAATACTCGAGATATTTCTCAAATTTTATCTCTAGATATCATCCTCCTTTGTTTGTTGTAGGAAAATTACAATGAAGCATTGTCTGAGAAAGTTCGCTATACTGTGGATAAGAATCGCCTTGACGATCCACATGTTAAAGCAAATCTGCTTTTTCAGGTGATTCATCTTTGACCATATTTTAAGCATGATAAATATAGACTCCATTTAGTCTCTTTTCCCCCTTATCTTCTTTATATTATTCTATCATAGAAGTATAGAACTATCACAAAATTGTTTCCTTTGTTTCAATTTGTTCATTGAAGAAGTTCTAGTTGCTCAAATTTTATTCTCTTACATGATTTTGGGATGCAGGCACACTTTTCTCAGCTGAAACTACCGATCAGTGACTATATCACAGACTTGAAGTCAGTGTTGGATCAAAGCATACGCATTATTCAGGCCATGATTGATATATGTGCTAATAGCGGATGGCTTTCAAGCACAATTACTTGTATGCATCTTTTGCAAATGGTCATGCAGGTATTCTCCCCATAGTTGCATCTGCCTATTTTTACAATAAATGAAAGATTTAATGGATAAAAGGCGATGTTATACGCTGTTTTTTGTTCTTCATGTCAATCCTGCGACCATTTTCACCAACTCATTGGCTGGGTGTTGGCACATTTAAAAGTGTGGTTTTAAATTAAAAATTTTGGTTTTTTTTTCTTTCTTTACCATGTTGCTTCTCTTGTGTTGTTCCAAGGAAATCTCTTCTCATTTCTTTCCATTTCCAAGAGAGTTTTTTAAAAAAGAAAAAGAAAAATGGCTTCTAAAGGCATAATGTTAAACAAATTATTTAGTATTATTATTTTTTCGTTGATTAGGTATTAAACAAATTACTTACACTTCCAAGTTAAAAAAACTCCAGCCCAAAAAATCTTGTAAACCAATACCCTCCCTTCTATTCCAATTTCCAAACAAAGTTATATATATATATATATATATATATATATATAGAGAGAGAGAGAGAGAGGGAATCTACTATAAGGTGATCTGCGTAGGGCCAATTGCAGAACAGATTTTGAAAAACAGACCGTTGGATTAGATACATTATTTATTATTTTCATTTTCGCCAAAAATCACAGTGATCCAAAGGTCGGTTTCTGACAAATGTCACTGTGAAAAATTGTGACATTTTTGTTCTTCAAAATTTCAGCATTTTTTCCCAGTAGTCATAGTCCAACCACAGATTTCTTCGCTTTGGTTGGACAAAATCTATGAACAATCAACGTGATAGAAATGAAGCCTTCCCTTAAGAATGATCCTAGTTTCAATTGTGTGGATATCTTTGGTCCAACTAAGAGATCAAGGATTCAGATCCATGAATTGTTTCACCAACCTGATAACATTTTTATGATTTTACTCATATTTGCTAGAGAGTTACTGTATCAGGTTGTCCAGGTATTCCAGTATTCTTGTAAAAAAGCAGTTGTCAAAAGTTAATTTTCTTCAACTGCTAAGGGGAATCCACATTTCCTCCCACATGGCATGGTGAGGAGAGAAATACACTAGTCTTAAAATGTCCCAACTGTTTCATATGTGAATGCTGCTGAAAATTTTAAACTCCAGTATCTAAAAAGAAAAGTTTCTGCTTTTGGGCTCAGTTAACTTGTTCAACAGCGAGCATTTGTCCTCTTCAGGCCTCCTCTCTGATATCTTTCCTTTTTTTTAGGGTTTATGGTTCGATAAAGATTCTGCTCTATGGATGTTACCATGCATGAGTATTGATCTTGCTGGTTCACTAAGCAAAAGAGGAATCTCAAATGTGCAGCAACTATTTGATCTTCCTGAGTCAACTTTGCAGGCTATGATTGGAAGTTTCCCTGCTTCAAGATTATATCAGGTGTGGTTTGCACTCTGAAATATTCAGAGGTGTTTGTTATAATGCATGTACTGAATTTGCAATGATCAACATCTTTGAATTTACGTAAGAGGAGAAATGAGATTGGGGTCTGTGGGGTGGGAGTGTGTTTTTGTGGTTTGTGTTTTGGTTTTCAGAGTCACCCTACTTATGTTTCATTCTTTTCCTTGTTGAAGATGTTTCTATGTATATATATATTGATGAAACACTTAAACATAATAGTTAATAGACAAAATTCCAAAATTCTCTTATGAAGATGGGAATGTATTATTACTATGACCGAATGAGTGTGGTTCAAAGGTCCCATGACTTAAATTTATATACACGGGAAATCTATTATAAGGTGCACATGATGCAAATGCGTCAGGTAAAGTGCGTAGGGCTAATTGCAAAATAGATTTTGAAAACCTGACAATTGGATTAAATACACTTCTTATTGATGTCATGCTCGCCAAAAATCAAAGTGATCCAATGGTCGGTTTCTGAAAAATGCCATTGTAAAAAATGATGACTTTTTAGTTCTTCAAAATGTCGCTAGTTTTTTAAGAAACCGACTATTGTATTACTTTGATTTTTGGCAAGTATAACATTCATAAGAGGCATATCTAATTCAATGATCAGTTTTTTAAAATCTATTTTGCAATTAGACCCTATGCAGGTCACTTGACTCAACTTTGCATCAAGTGCACATTATAATAGACTCTCTATGTATATGCATATATATATATATATATATATATATATATATATATATATATATATATAGAGAGAGAGAGAGAGAGAGAGAGAGAGAGAGAGGAATGCTAACATCAAGTGCACTTGATGCATCTTGCATTAGGTGACCTCATTTAGAACAAGTTGTAGAATATATTTTGAAAAACCGACCGTTGGATTAGATACCCCTTTTCTATTTGTCATGTCTACCAAAAACCACAGTGATCCAATGGTCGGTTTTTGAAAAATGTCACTGTGAAAAACTGGACTTTTTTCTTCTTAAAAATATTACCATTTTTTCTGAGTCAGTTTTTCAAAAACCGACCGTTGGATCACTGTGATTTTTGCAGACATTGACAAACATAATAGGGGTATCTAATCCAACGGTCAGTTTTTTAAAATATGTACTGCAAGTCGTTCTAATTGAGGTCACTTGATGCACCTTGCATCAGGTGCACCTAATATTAGCACTCTTGTATATATGTGTGTGTGTGTGTGTGTGTGGAGAATCCTTTTTTAATTACTTCTTCATTAAAAAGTTCCCTGTGGAAAATCCTTTTGTAATTACCACAAACCTTTTAAACTTTTTCTTAATTTCTGTAAAACAACTCCTGGGGGTATATTGCTATAGGAATATCTAGAATTAACACATATTTTTCATATGTTGCCTGCTGGGTGGGCATGTCCATTTGATTCCAGTTGTTTGAGTAATGTTATTTTTTCGTTTTATCAGGATCTGCAGCATTTCCCCTGTGTTCAAGTGAGATTAAGACTTCAGAAAAGGGACACTGATGATAGAAAGTGTCCCACTCTCAACATAAGATTGGAGAAGACAAATGCTCAGCGAAAAGCATCGAGAGCCTTTGTCCCTCGATTCCCTAAGGTAGAAGTTTCACCTTACTCTTTGTTTTGTTGTTTTGTATTCAGTAATACTACTAAGTCTGACATTTTTATTGCAGGTAAAAGATGAAGCATGGTGGTTGGTTCTTGGTAACTCTTCCACCTCTGAACTATATGCTTTGAAGAGAGTTTCTTTCTCCAATCGCTTGATCACCCACATGGAGTTGCCATCGACTTCAACCACTCTCCGGGTCAGAGTACATTCCTGCTTTCCAAGTCATTTTTTCCTCCCCTTTTTTCTTGCTGGATATTTTCTTTTTCTCTTAAAGCTTGATGGAGGCATTTTTTATCTGTTCATCTATGCTTTGCCTTATTTGCTGCAAGAGAATATCAGTATGGCAGGAAATAAAGGTTGAGCAAGAGAAATATAAGTGCGTGTTTGAAATGTAGCTTCAGAGGAGAATTGCTTGTAGTTGAACTCTTATGACAAGTTTATACGTCAGAATATTTTTCAGAGGTCCTGGTTGATGTTTCTCTTTAGAAATATCAAGCAATATGTGTTGTGTAAGAAAGAAGGGGCCTTTTCCTTTTTGTGGGTAATTAAATGGGATGTTTTGGAGGTCAAGAGAAAGCAATTCATTTAAAATTACATTGACATTTGGACCATTTCTTTTGTTTGATTAATTAATTAATTTATTTAATATGACACGTGAAATAGACTCTAAAAATTGTATAATAGCCATCAGAAGTTTTGCTTCCTAAAAGATGTTTCCAAACACACTCCTTAAGTTCTTGGAAAATGCCCTAATGATTAGGGTTCATCATAAAGAGAACTTCCATCTCTAATCTCATGTGAGTGATTCTTTTGAAGAATTAAAGCAGTTACTAAAAAAAAATTGAAAAACAATACTTTTTTTTTTCTTTTTTTTTTGAGTGTGTTTTGTAAGTTCGGGTTTGGTTGGGTTTGTGTTTGTTGTGGAGAGGAGTGCAATGGACTGCTTGATGCTATAAGTTGAAGTAAAGCATATCCATCTTTTTCTCTGTTCAAAGCAGATGTTGACCTTCCTGTGATGTTCCTTTTGAATTGCTGATGATAATGATGATCTTTCTACTGCAAAAATCTTGAAGTATCTTTCTAGTTAATTCTTGTGTTCTGTTTTTCAGGGCTTGAAGCTGATTTTAGTTTCCGATTGTTATCTTGGGTTTGAACAAGAATACTCCATCGAAGAACTCACTGAATCTCACTGAATCTCAGCAACTAGAAGCAGAAACCTGAATTAAAAGTCAATTTCAACCCAGAACATCCATAAATAACCAAAGTGCACCCACTTATTCAATCTTCTTTCATAATCAACACCAAGGTGCATCTAATCTGTTCGGACCATACTGATTGAACATGGAAAGAGATTTGGAGTGTTGCGATATTTACCCTTGAGTTGACGAACTTCTAATATTTTTTTATGGTCAGGCACGTAATATTGTGAAAAGATTGAGATTTCCCTCATTGACATGCCCGGTTTAATGAACTCTCATTTTCTGGCTGACCATTTTATCAGCTTTGCATTTCTAGTCAATATAATGTAAATGTTCAGTAAAGACTATAGTTGTGTAAGAAAATTTCATTCCAAAGTTCAATACAAATGCAATTATGAATTACAAGGTGCAGTTGGTGTCAATTTCATTGTTCTAATCCTTTTAGTTTTACATATAGGGTTGGCCAAGTGCCTGGGTCTAATGACCAATTATTAGACCATTTTTTTTTCTTTTTTTCCTTTAGAATGCCTTGATCCACAATTCTCCCTGCTTATTTTGGCATTTTGCACCAGCATTAGGGCAGGTTGAGGTTTCTAAACCCCATCTCTGATTAAGTCAGGCAAAGTTGAGACGTTCTTGGGTCATTTAGCCAGTCAATAAATATTACTTCCATGTTCTCCGGTGCAAGCTTTTTCCTTCCAAAGATGTTCTGTTCTTGCATTTCATCAAAAATAAATATAAGCCTAGACAGAAAGCTTGTGTATTATACTTCTGCCAGACATCTAGGCTTGTTCAAATTCCCAGTTTTTGAGGTCGAGGACTGAGTAAACTCTGAGGCTCCCAGCGTCTCCATAGCTCTCTGTAGGAGATGGAATGCCTTGCTTGTGATAACTTTTTTTTCTTTTTTTTGCTTTTGCTTTTAGCTGTAGGAGAAGTTCACCAGTGTTGAAGCCATCAATTATTCATTATTTATCAGTCGTAGTAAAAGATAACCAAACATCATATATACCATTCACATTCAAATTTCCTGGAGACATTTAAAAAAGGCCATTCATATACCATCTAAATTCTATATTCCCTACAAACATTTATAAAACAAAATAAGTTGATATCGCATTTATCATCTAATATCAATATATTGGCAGATTGTAATGAAAAAAAAAAAATACCTCTTATCCATATGCATAGTTCTCATATGAAAACAAAAAACATATTGTTGCATACAAAGATGAGCTCATGAATTCAAACATGAAAACATTGCGAGTAGCCTATCACCCACACCAAACCCTGTTAGAAGGTTAGGGAAGACGTAACGATTCTTGTTTCAGCCATGCAAGTTGTACAGTATTTTTTTAAAACTTTGGTTGACTGGCCGAAATATTTATTACAACTGTAGAGTTCGCGAGAGATGGACATGGAGATCAATGAGGTGCAAGAGGAGGTAATGTAATTAGGCCCCATTTGATTAGATCCACCTAAAATTACTTTTGAAGAACTATCACTATAATATAAATATTTAAATATTCTTTAGAATTATGCATCACTTTTAAAAAACTCTCTTTACATATTGTCGGAATCATCTATTCAATGTATCAGTGGACTTTGGCCAATTATTCTGCCATCTCTCAAATCATCTAAAATTGATTATTATCCCATGATCAAGTGGAATTATAAGCTTAAAAGGTGATTTTAGACCAAATTAATTCAAAACTGGGCTGTGATGATTCAGTTGTACTTTTGCATTTAACCAAGCTCTTTCTAGCAAATCAAGCTTAAAGAATTATCCCATATAACATCAATTGATGTCTGCTAGCTAGGACCCTCAACCAAAAGTATTACTGTAGATCACATAGTTTCTCAATGGGTTCAAGACCTTATACAGTCCAACACTACCACTTGGAACGAAAACTTAAATTGCAGTCTATATTTTGCCATTCATATTCTCACGGTCATATTAATATGCAAGATAGAATTCTTGCAAGCATTCTAGTAAGTACATATCCATTCCATGACAACTACTGAAACTCGGTTACATCTATAGATTTGTTAAAATGCATTTACAAATTCCAAAAAAAAATTAAAGGAAAAAAAAAAAAAGTACCAGCTCACAGAATAAATTTTCTGTCTGTTTCACCTTAACCAGAGTTCAGTGGCATTGTGTTTTAACTTTTAAGTTTATTTACAGAGTGCAACAACCAAGGGTTATCTTCTTCTCATTCACAGGTTGGTAATGGACTTAATCCCACTCAGCATCAAAGAATCCAGCATCTTTCATCTCGGAGTAGTATGCATTATCCAATAGAAAATCCTCCTCCTGTAATTATCAAGTGCACACACTCATCTAAGTCATGACCTACACCCAGACTTTGAAAACCAGAAACATAATATTGTTTGACAGCATTATATGGTGGAGGATGATCACCTGGAAGAAATCTGCCAAGAAAGTTATATACAGGAAAGGAAGATAAAGAGAGTGATAGCAGATAACTGTGAAATTGTACAACCTGTACAATGAAAGACGATTGTAAAAAATAAGTACCAAATTTAAGTGAATGCGAATAAAAATTTGAGCTCATTATTCTCTTTGCTTTATGAAAGAACTTTGATTTTAACGTACCAAAGTCCAAAGCCCGCTCCAAGTCCCACAAGTCCACAAGAGAACAAGGCCGCAGCATTTATGGCAAACATGACAACAATGTAGTTGTAAAATGCCGGTCTTGCTGCATTAAGGAAAAAGAAGTCTGCATGTCAGGTCAAATTCCAGCAAGAGCAATGATAATTAAAGGATTGGGAAATCAACTCACGAGGCAACTTCTCTCTCCATTTTGAGAAATGCACAAACAAAATGTAGCCATAAACTGCAGTAAGCAATAGTTTGTGGAAGATCCACACCTCCCACTTCCCCTTACGTGAAGTATCGTCACTGTCAATGAATAGTGGAACCGCAAATCCAAATACATAAATTTCCTGAAGGGAAGCATTCAAGAAAGGAAAAGGGTGACGATGATTATACAAATAGACAACAAATCTGTTAAAAGTACAAATTCAAGTGCATGAAGTGGAAAACAAAATTACCAAATTATACAAAAATCAAGTACTAGCATAAAGACAGAAATATGTTCCTAACTTGCCAACAGAATGAATGTTGAAACTTACAGCAAACAAAGGATAGATTTGTCTAGGATCTACTCAATGATCCAAAAAAATTATTTTAGACTATCTCTTAAAGAACTTGTCACAACTATAGCAACCACCCAAGATAAGAAACAGGTCACATAACAAAGATAATATGAACAGCCTGAGTTTAAGCAATGGGATCTCCTGTAGGATCAATGAATTTGTCACACCTTGTACTGCTGCACGAAATGCCATTTATGCACGGGTTGAAAGTGTGAGGTCTTGAGCCGTGCGTGTTGTGTGGGTGGGTGCCAGGCATTGGCAAGCTACCACACATGGACGGGAGCGTGGATGGGAGCCTTTACAAGCCCAACATCAAAAATAGAACATCCCAACTTCCTAGCTTTAAGGAAGGTCTCTACACCTCATAGTAACAAGGCCTTAAGGTAACCCAGGAGAAGTAAAGTTGTGTGTTTATCACGTGGACGTGTATGGGCATATGCATTGCATGTGTATGCAAAGCGGGCAATATTGTTACTATGCGGGGTGGGTTGTAACAAAAAAGGACCTTCCTGTTCTCCATCCTCGAGGGGTTTGCTACTGTGGTCTAAGAAGAGAAGTAATCAGGATTCAGGAACATCTAGAGACACCACCTAGCAGGAGTGCAATTAGGCTGTCTGCATATTGTAAACCATAAAAGATACCAAACGGGCCTCACTCTAAATAGTACAAATATGATATTTCAAAGCACTAGCACAAGCTGCAGTGAGATGGTGAAGTTGAGTGGTAACATAGATAGAAGATTATGATAGATAGAATCTGTAAATATGCATTACAAATTGGTCACTTGTACTGTTTGTACAAGGAGAGTATAACATTCTCCAAATATGGAAATAATGGAGGAAATCACATTTGAGCAAAAACATCAACAAAAGAAACCAAATGGGCATCACTCGAAAATACTATAAATGCCATATTCCATAATTATGAGAAACTGAAAAAACATATACACATACATAAACACTTCTAAATCAAACACAAGCATTACCTTAAGAAGTGCATCCACACCAACAATTATCCCTGAGACCATGAAAGTGCGTCCTAAAGTTTCAATCCCGGAAGCATAGTTTTCCTGGAGTAAGAAGGCCACCAAGCTAATCTCCAAACAGAGGATTCCAGATGTTGTGAACAATGATAGAAGATTCCAAGCAACCACCTTCCCAGGGGAGCACTGCCATGCCTGTTTCATCAAAAAGAAGTTCATCTATAAAATAGCAGTCAAAAACTCAAAATCAGCAAATCTTAGAACTCACAACTGAGGATTAGAAACAGCCAGTTAAACTAATTGTTTGATAAAAGCCATAGAGCATAAAAGGAAATTTCATGGATGAAGAGGTGATGCTAGCAAGTCTTTTGTTAATATATATACATACAGAGACAGGAAGATATATACAGATATAATTTAAATGCATAGATTTTCTTATGATATAGTAATTTTGATTGGAGCAACAACAATTTCAAGATTTCAATAGTATACATACATCATATCTATACATGACTTGTATGCAATTTGCATCCGCAGTACATTGAACAACCCTTTCTTTATACATAAGATTTGAATCCTAGACTTACCCCAACCCCGCTCCACCCCTTTCCCACCCAAACCAAGGCCAAGGCCCAGGGGCATTGGAAAGCCCATGGTATTAAAGTTCAAAAATCTTCAGTCTTTTAAGAATACATCACAATACTCACCAAAACACATCTAAACTTAACAAAATGCATCGACACTTGTTGTATTTATATATAATTTGGAAATAATGAAAAACCATAATTTTTTTGGGGTGTAAAAGGAAAATAAGATATTTTAGTGTAAGAAAGTGTTTCCTTTCAAATTGATATGGATAATCTACACCGACTACACGATCAACTTTTCGATCATATATTTCAAATATGTGTGTGTGTGTGTGTGTGTGTGTGTTGATAAAGTAAATTTATACTACAACTAAAAGTAGAATGTTAAAAACTCAGTTCCAAAACCGACACTTGCACAAACCAACTCAAGCTCACCTCAACAAACTTATCCTACCTACGTAAAAGTGTAAAACACCCTCTCCCCCAGGTCACATTTGGATACCAAGAAACCTAGATAACAGAATAGACAATAATTTTTCTATATGATATTAATCACAAAAAGAGGAATACAAAGAAAGGACATGAAGTCCTCAGAGAAACCAAAAAGGGGAACCAAACCTATCAGAATAAAAGATAATTTTGACTCTCATATTTCATATCATTTTCGGCTAGGCAAAGTTATGCAAAGGCTATATAATCTTCGAAGTCTCAGATGATGAAAAACCAAAAATTCAAAGTTTTCATTTTCTCATTTTCCCCTGCATTTTCTCAGCAACCAAACATACAGTACTAGGCCAATTCAGAAAAGGTTATTGCCTGTCTAGTCTTTTAAAAAAAAATGAAAAGCCTTAAATTCAAAAGTTCCATTTTCTTTTCCTACATTTTCTCATCTAGGCACAATTCAATACTGCTTTCTCGATTCTTACAAAAACCGAAAATTCAAAAGTTTCATTTTCTATTATTTTTCTTTCCTCTTCCTAAATTTTCTCAGCAACCAAACAACATGTACAAGAAAACGACGCACCTGAAGAGAGCACCAAGCGAGGTTGAGAAGACTAGCGGACCACAGGAGGGCATAATAGGCAATCATAATATAAGAGCGGCCATGATAGAGTTTCTTGAGGTTCTTCTTCGCGTGAAACCCCAAGAACATCACGAACAGAGCAGAGGGGAGAATCAGAACGACGCCGTGCAAAAATCCATGGCACTTGGAAGAGAAGGCGGGGGATGTCGGACCTTGGCCGCTGGTTTTGGCGGGAAAGCTGGAGATTGGCGGAAGAGAGAGTGCTAGATGAGGAGATGGTTCGAGATTTCTCATTTTCTGAAAGGAGGTGTGTCATGGAAACCCTAGCTTGGACGGCTGAGATGATTGGATCGGGAAACAGAGAGAGAAACCCTCGAGAGGGGAAACATTGAAGAGAGAGAGAGAATTAATTGGTGTCGGTGAGAGATCATGCGAACTTTGATTTGATGGAGATGAAGTCTATATCAGAACTGGGATGAAGTCTATATCAGAACTGGCGATGGAAGTGGCAACCAGAAGGAAAAACGACGCGTTTAATTGCCTTTTAATTAAAATGTGCGAGAAAAATGACTCGTACATTTTAATTAAGGGTTAACTAAATAAATTTTTCTACTTACATATTAATTTTACAAGACTCATTAAACTTTACAACTCAAAAAAGTATTCATTAGTTTATAACTCTAAAAATTTGTGTAATTCATTTTTTATTAATTTAATTTATTATTATTACATCAATCAACAAAATTCATAAAAGGATCAAGTACACTTAATCCATATTTTTAGTGTTTTTTTTTTTTAATTGTATAATTTTATTTTTATTTTAATATCTTTTCTGAGTCTTAATTAAGTCAGAAATAGATCCAAAAATTTTATTCATCATCTTGCGCACAGATATTGAAATCTCACAGACTGATTGTTAGCCAACCCAAATATCTCTTGACGATAGCTTCTTGGCTTAATGGGACTGAACAGGGCTCGAGGCTTATAGAAAGATCAATCTAAGACCAAATCAATCTGCTTTGCAGATAATAAATTAATTCCCATGATAGAAATATAAATATTATTTTTCTACAAAGAATAACAGACTCTCTATATTATTATTAGATTCTAATATGCTTCTTCATTTTAATTAATGTTTTTTCTACTAGTATAATTTTTAGAAATCGTATGGTTCCAATTTTTTATATTTACATTAACCTGAATAATATATTAATTTGTGTTTTGAAATTCTGTCCAGCTGTCCCTTTTTTAAAAGTTTTATTTATTTAGGGCCATCACATAAGCTTGATTCTACAATCCCTAATAATGAATCTTTATATCTTTTATGTCTAGCATCTCTTAAACTAAGCATTACAGATTTATTTAATCCATTTCTAGTTAGGGGTTTCATGGCAACTAACTCAATAAAGGTTATACAATAGAAAATTTTAAATAAATAAAACTTTAATAAAATGGGAAGCTAGATAGAATTTCCAAACATAAATTAATCTTATTCAGGCTTATGTAAATATAAAAAACTGGAACCATACGATTTCTAAAAATTATATTAGCGGGATAAACATTAGACTGAAAAGACATATTAGAATCTAATAATAATATAGAGAGACTGTTACTCTTGGTGGAGAAATAATATTTATATTTCTATCATGGGGATTAATTATTACTTTACATATACAATTTGAGTCTAACTTAATATCAATGATATAACATATTAAACTATTATTACAATTATTTGAAAATACTTCAAAAGATACAAACATATTATTAATATAACAAAGTACTTACAATAGGAGGTTTAGAAAATACAACTAAAGATTACAAAATAGAAGGTTTAGAGAAGCAAGACAAGAGGAATGTTGAGTGATGCCTTCCACAATCCGAGGCTATCACTTATATAGATCTATTCGTAGTAAGCGAACTATAATTGAAACCAAACCAAATAGAATTATTATAAAAGTACAAAAGTACTATAGATTCCATGACTGTTTCATGACTTACCTTTCTAAAGAATCTCATTATGCCTTTCTGAAGTAAGCATGCTTCACGTACATACACTACATTTATCATTTTTTTTTTTTTTACATAAAGTTGATGGGTACAGTAACACTTGTTTGGTGAGTCACCTTACAAGATCGCTGTCATTTTGATACTTCAAATATTTTAATCTTTTACAGCTAGGCTTGAACTGGAAAGTAAATTTTATCCTATATCTTACTGCTGAGGCGTAAGCAATGACGTAAACAATTCTACTGATTGAGCTTGTGAGAAAAATTCTAAACCATAACAATCATCTTCATTTTGTTGCAGATAATAGGTAGAACTAGAGACTTCAGCTGTATTATCTTTTTCTGAGTTTGATCCTACTTGAGATAAAGCTTCCTTCATTTTCTTGCGAAATTCTGATTTTGATGCTGAGGCTGCAAGATTACTCTAAATTAAGGCTTTTGCTGAAAGAAATGACTGATCATTCTCTGTGAAAGGAGGAGTCTTGCATCAATGTGGATTTACCCTGAAAAATTCTTGTAAAGCTTTCTTTGTGACTTTATTTGTCTTTACAAGATCCCACCATTTAAACTTGAATCTTCTACATAAATGGAGAAGACATGGAAAAGGTGCTTTAGCAACATAAACGTATTGCCATCCTGCTATCCAACAGAGGTTGAATTAGGCTAAGAAAATTAATAGTGGAGGGGAATCTTTAATTATTAATTGTACTCTCCATTGCTCTTTTAGTATCAGAGCCAAGTTGAGTTAAGAAATAAATTTCAAAAATTAATTTATTATCTGCAAAGCAAATTGATCTGGTCTTAGATTGATCTTTCTATAAGCCTCGAGCCCTGTTCAGTCCCATTAGGCTAAGAAGCTGTCGTTAAGGGATATTTGGGTTAACTAATAGTCAGTCTCTGAGATTTCAGTCTCTGTGAGCAAGATGATGAAAAAAATTTTTGGATCTATTTCTAACTTAACTAAGACTCGGAAATTAAATAGGCCTAGTAGTAGTAGTAGTAAAACTGGTTATGACATAAAAATAAGTAACAATAAAACAGGTAGTAGTTCTACTGTTAGTCAATATTCCACCATTGTTAGCAAAAAACAAGAAATGTATGTAGATATAGAAAAGAATATAGCTAAATGGGATATCCCTAAAGTAGAAAAAAGCACAATATATCATAAAGGTATAATGGAATTAAAGATGGATTATAATATTAGAACTGTAGAACAAACTATACCTTATAATGCAGAGTATGATACTTATCAGCTTTTATATAAGAAAATAATAGAAGAGCATAAAGAAGGAGGATATAATCGTTTACATATAGGATTAGTACAAGTTGCCATGAAACCCCAAACTAGGAATGGATTAAATACATCTGTAATGCTTATTTTAAGAGATGCTAGACATAAAAGATACAAAGATTCATTATTAGGGATTGTAGAATCAAGCTTATGCGATGGCCCTATATATTTTGATTGTTATCCTAATTTTTCTATTTGGATGCATGATGCTCATATTCTTAAGACTTTAACTTTAAACATAAAACCATCTCGATATGATATGGAAGATAGAGCAGCATCTTTAATTCTAGTATATAGAATATATTATAAAACCATGACTAACCACAGTTAATCCAAGATGTCTAATTTCTAGTCCTCCAGGAGTAACTACTTTATTACAAGCTCAAATACATAAAAGTAATGTAGTAGTGCCTAAAAGTATAGAATGGGAGTAAATAGAATTACCTAATGAATGGATTTTATCCCAAGTCAATCCACCAAAACCTAAAGAGAATCATGATTTAGAACAAATTGTTGAACATGAAGATGGCAGTGTAGAAATTAGATTTACACCTTCAAGAAAAGCTACTTTAGAATTACTAATTTTCAACCTCAAAGAAATAGTATAGATTTATGACAAACTTCAAGACCAAATTCAGAAAGATTTTCATGATTAAGACAAAATGAAAATATATCTCAACCAGTTTATACAGTAGAACTACCAAGAAGTTCTACAAGTAGTATGAATCCCAATAGTAATTACAATTATTATCCTACACACTCACAAATGAATGACCCCTCTATACTTATGATAAGTAAACGCTTTATATTAGATAAAGACTACCTAGATAAAGATTTTAATGATGAAGAAAATAATATTATAAAATTGTTTCGAATAAATCCAAAAAAATTCTCCAAATATAAAACATATAGTATCATTAATTAAACTCTTTGAAGTTTTGGATAAAAGACATGATATTAGCTTTGGAAATAAGACTAATGAATTATTAGAAGAAATAACTAAAAAGATTTCAATATTAGAAGTAGGAACCTCAAAATCTAAAATTATAGCTCCAATTTCTAGAAAAGATGTACAAACTGAAGAATTAGAAATCAATTCTAAAATTAGTGAAAATATTAAACCAGCCAATAGAAATTCCTATGCAAGACCAACTCCAATAGATATTTAGTTTGAAAAAAGACCATATTATGTACAAAGTAAATATGATAGAAGTTCAATTTATGAATGGAATATAGATGGTATGACAAAATATCAAATAATTAATTTATCTTATGAAATAATGATGGTTGCTACAGCATATAAAAAGCAAAATAAGTTAACAAAACAAGTTGCTTTAAATATGCTAATAATAGGATTCACATGCCAGTTGAAAGGTTGTGGGATAATTATATGCCAGAACTAGATAAGTTAGCAATTGCAAACTCTATTAAATTTGATGACAACGGAAAAGAAATTAAAGATCAATATAGGCAAGGCATTCCAGATGGAGTTAATACTTTAATTTGTACAATGTTAAAACATTTCATAGGAGATCCTAATACTATTAATGATAGAGCAGGAGAAATATTAAATCATCTTAGATGTCCAAAATTAGAAGATTTAAGATGGTATAAAGACACATTTTTAAGTAAAGTAATGCTAAGAGAAGATTGTAACCAAGATTATTGGAAAGAAATATTTATTTCAAGATTACCTAAATTATTTGGAGAAAAGATAAAACAAAAACTTAGAGATATACATGGAGGAGTAATAAATTTTAAAGTATTAGCTTATGGAGATATTGTTTCTTTTGTTAATACAAAAGGTTTAGCTTTATTATAGATTTAAGATTAAAAGCTCAAATGAAAAAAGAACAAATGCTTAATTAAACTGAATTAGGAAAATTATGTGAACAATTTGGATATAGTACAATACAAGCTCCTTCAACAAGACAAAGAAAACAAACTAGAAAAACACCCTAAAAAAGAAAAACCTACATATGCCTAGAAAATATTCATGGACTAAAAAAAAAACTAATGCTCCAAAACAAGCAAATCAGAAAAAGAATAAAAATACACAGACAAAATTAGGACCTAAGACACTAAGGAAAAAACCTACTTGTTGGAAATGTGAAAAAGTAGGACATTATAAGAATAATTGCCCACTTAAAGATAAAGTGGATAGTCTAGATATTAGTGAAGACTTAAAATCGGCTTTATATAATTTATTAAAAGAAAATGACTCGGAAAATGAATCAGAATATGAAAAATCAGAAGAATTATGAATTAAGATATGAAAGTGATGACTTAGAATCTTCTTCAGATAACATAGAAACAGATTTAGATATAGAAGAAGTACAAATTTGTAGTGGAATAAATTGTAAAGATAATTGCAAAATCATAAATGTTTTAACTAGCGGAGAAAGAAATTTATTAGACTTTGCAAATTATATACAAGATCCAGAAGAAAATAAAAAATACTTAGAAAATTTATATAATGCCAAATCTAGTAAAGAAGTAACTAATATAGAAGATAAAATAGTAAATTTAGAAGATAATAATATGAGAAATATATGAAAAAGATTTACATCAACTAGAAAAGAAATTACATTAGAAGACTTGAAAAGAGAAATAAATAAAAATAAATTTGAAATTAGAAAACTAAAAGAACAAATAAGAAGCCTAGAAGAAGGACAAGGACTATTTTCTCAAGAACTATTAAAATTAAAATTTAATGAAAATAAAGGAAAAGAGTTAATAGAAGAAGAAGAAGAAAATAATAGAGAAATAGATGAATTCAGAGAAATAGACATTTTACAACTCTCAACAATGATTAATTACCAAAAATGGCATGTTTATGTGAATATAATAATAAACCAAGAATATCATATTAATTTAATAGCATTAGTAGACTCTGGAGCAGATATGAATTGTATACAAGGATTAATACCTACACAGTATTTTGAAAAAACAACATAAGATTTACATACAGCTGATGGGACTAAAATGATAATACAATATAAATTGTCTAATGCCTAGGTATGTTATCAAGGAATTTGTTTAAGAACCTCATTTATTCTACTTAAAGACACTACTAAACTAGTAATTCTTGGAACACCCCTTTTACAAATGATTAAGACATTTAGTGTAGATGAACAAGGGATAAAAACCAGAATATTAGACCAAGATTTATTTTTTGAATTTATAGAAGCTCCTAGAACCAAAGAACTTAATAGAATCAAAGAAGTATTAATTACCAAACAAATTAATGTACTAAGTAGAGAAAAACATAATAAATCTCTTCAAGAAGAGATTAGAATTATGAGTGTAGAAAAGAAATTAAAAGAAAATCAAATAAAACAAAAAATTATCTAATTTAAAGAAAAAATTAAATTAGAAGTTTGTTCAGATTTACTACATGCTTTTTGGAACAGAAAGAAACGTATAGTTAGCCTCCCATATGTGAAAGATTTTGATGAAAAGAATATCCCTATAAAAGCAAGACCAAGAATTATTCGAATATTGTAAAAAAGAAATACAAGGTTTATTAGAAAAAGGCTTAATTAGAAAAAGTAAATCTCCATGGAGTTGTCAGCTTTTTATGTTAATAAAAATTGTGAAATAGAAAGAGGAACACCTAGGTTAGTAATTAATTATAAACCTTTAAATAAAGTGTTACAATGGATTAGGTACCCTATCCCTAATAAACAAGATTTACTAAATAGATTACATGAATATGTTATTTTTAGTAAATTTGATATGAAATCTGGATTTTGGTAGATACAAATCAAAGAAGAAGATAGATATAAAACAGCTTTTAATGTTCCTTTTGGACAATATGAATGGAGTGTTATGCCTTTTGGATTAAAAATTGCACTTTCAGAATTTCAAAATGTTATGAATGATATTTTCAATCCTTATACAGATTGGAGTATAGTTTATATAGATGATGTATTAATTTTTAGTTCTAGTTTAGAAAAACATTGGAAACATTTAGAAATATTTTTAAAAATAGTTAAGCATAATGGATTTGAAGTTTCAGCCTCTAAAATTAAATTATTCCAAACAAGAATTAGATTTTTAGGACATTGGATTCATCTAAGGAACAATTATTAATTCCAATAGAAAGAAGTCTAAAATTTGGTAGTAAATTTCGAGATGAAATAGGAGATAAAAAACAATTACTAAGGACATACATAATGTTAGCCTTCTTTTTATTGGAATATCTCAAGCCTAAATTATGTAGGAAATTTCTATAAGGACATACATAATGTTAGCCCTAAAGTCAATTCCGTTGACCACATTTTGATGATTAACAAACATTGCTTTAATCACTAACAAATGGTTAAGTGTTATGTCTCCTTAGATTCAAAGATATATCTCGTTGGAGCTCATCAACATATCTCAAGCACCTCAATGCACAAATGTTCAGTCAAAAGTTCATGAAGATCAATCTATGAAGATCAACTTGAAGACAAGATTATGAAGATCAAAGTGAAGCCAAATTGTATCTCCATTATACTAGGAAAGCTTACGTAAGGCATCTCAAATTATTTAACCTTTCATAGCTCAAAACAAAATGTTTTACTCATATTGCATTTGCATACATATCTTTGGAAAATTGAAAAACGTTTTGAACTAAGTCAAAAATGCCTTTGAACTCTTAGCTAACTAGTTTATATATTGGAAGTTGATTTAGATTTAAGAAACTTAGAAAAATGGCTTAAGAACATATCTAGTCGACTAACTCAGTTAGTCTAGTCAACTAACTATGATCCAGTAGCCAAGTTTTTGACAATTCTAAATCTAATCGACTAAACATATAAGCTAGTCGACTAACTTGTTGTCTAGTCGACTAAATCCCTTTACCAATCGACTAACTACAAGTCAGTAGCCAAGTTTGTGAAGCAGTTAAGATAGTCGACTAACTTTGTCTTTCTAGTCGACTTATCGATCCTGGAAATTTTTTTCCTAAATGTTTTTAAGTTGCTAGTCGACTAACTGCTTTGTCCTAGTCAACTAGTCGTGCTCGGGAAACTTAAATGCTTTGAATATTTGATTAGTAGTCGACTCACTCTCTTGGTCTAGTCGACTAACTACTTTGCAAAAGTAAAACGGCTAATTCCTCTTATAGTAAGCTGATTAATTGCTCTCTGCTGCTTTTCTCTTCACCAATCAGATTCAAGAAACTTGCAACGGTCCTTTGAGACCAAATGCATTATAAATAGAGCTCTTTCTCTCATTTATTGTAATCAATCCATCATAGTTAAAAGCATTCATTGTGAGCATTCATTATTCAAGCTTTCTTGTGAAAATACTTGAGCTATCTTTGTTAATCATTTGAGAAGCTATTAGTTTGAGCTTATACTTGTGCAAATCAGCTTGAAGAAATCCTTAAGGCTTATCCAAGTGAATTTAGTTCATCTACTCAAGCTACTTCTCAAGAATCAAGCTCTAGCTCTCTAAAGCTCCTGTTCTTCACATCTCTTATATTCAATCTTTGTTGAGAGTTTATTGAGAGCTTATTTGTTGTATTCTCAGTGTTGTTGAGAATCATATTAGTGCTCATTCATCTTCACTTGTATTTCTTATGAGATTACAGTTTTGTGTAAACCCTGAGTATGAGAATCTTTCACCATTAAAGAAGATTGTTGGTGAGAATCTTCCAGCATTAAAGAAGATTGTATGTGAAAGTCTTCCACCTTGAAAGAAGGCCGTGTAAAGGTTTTAATCTCCACTGAAAGTGAGATTGATAGTGAATTAATCCTCTAGATCGAGATCTTGAGGTGTGGATGTAGGAGGAGACCGAACCACTTAAAAATAGTTGTGTTTGAATCTCTCTAATCCTATCTCTTGCATTTCAATTTATATACTTGCTATATTAATTGTTGAGTTGTGATTTAATTTGCATTATAGTTGTTAAATTTTTTAAGTTTTCAAAAACACACAAACTCTATTTGTAAATCTATTTATAATTGCCAATACTCTCTTCACCCCCCTCTAGAGTATACTTTGGGACAACACATAGAATTTGTAAACCTTTGTATGATAGATTAAAAAAGAATCATCCAGAATGGTCAAAACAACGTACTTAAGCGGTTAGACATGTTAAGAACAGAATAAAGAGTTTATTTTTATTACTTATAGCCAATCCTAAAAGCTTAAAAATAGTAGAAATTGATGCTTCAGATTTAGGATGTGGTGAAATTTTGAAACAAAAGGTCTCTGACCAAGAACAACTAATCTATTATACTTCTGGTATTTGGAATAACGCTCAAAAAAATTATAGTACTATTAAAAAGGAAATTTTATCAATAGTTTAATGTATTTCTAAATTTCAAAGTGATATTTTAAATCAATTTTTTTTATTAAAAATAGATTGTAAAAGTGCGAAAACAGTTTTAGAAAATGATGTCAAAAATATTGCTTTAAAACAGATTTTTGCTAGATGGCAAGCTATTTTAAGTATTTTTTTTATTTTGATATAGAATTTATTAAAGGAAATTCTAATTCTCTCCCATATTTTTTTTCCAGAGAATTTCTTCAAGGAAAATCATGACAGAAAAGCCAAAGACCACATCAAAAGCAGATTATGCCATAAAAAAAATTTCTCCATCTTCAATTTCTCCAGTATCAAAAATTAGTAATTATGGAATACCTTTCAGTCCAAACCAATTCTCAGCATTAGCTTCTCCTAAGCTAAATTCATTCAGTTATGCACTAAAGAATTCTCATAGTCCAGCTCCAATTGTAAAAAATATGGCTCAATTTGAAATTAAATCTCCAGCTTCAGTTTCGTCTCCAAGTCAATCTCAAAATCCTTTTGATTTGAGATCTCAATACATTTTTAAATCAGAATTACTACCAGTATTAATCTTAGAACGAAAATATCAGAAAGCCAATCGTTCTCAAATTATTCCAGAACTTTTCCTTTCTCAGTGTCATTGGGTCAGTTGTGTAGGTGATAAATCTAGAAAATTTTATGAATTTATTCTAATTGATATTGATTCAGTATTAATTATCCATAATCCAAATAAACTCAATCCTCAAGAAATAGTTTTTTCCAAGTGTCAAATTCTCAAAGTCCTTTCATTTGAACATTGGAATCAAGCTCCACACACTCCTAAGCGTTTCTCAGTAGAATTTGTTCCTTCCACTTATTCTTATTTTGATTATATAGAAGCATGGGATAAGTGTTTTCTTTTTCAAAACAATAGCTATTGGAATACATTCATCTCATAAAGGAGATTAATGTGTTGTATTAATAAGCTCAAAATATTAATGTTTTGAATTAGAAATTGTAGTTTAAAATCACCTAATTGAAAGTAGTTGAAGGTGATAGCCATCTTTATCCCACATTGAATAAAAGTGGAAAGCTTGTGTGTTTATATACCCTTACATTGGACCTATGGGTTGGGCCCCAAGGGGTACCAAAGTTTTATGAGGGGAGATGACATACCTAAACCATTTGCACCTGCCCGCACCGGGCCGGGTCGAGTCGACTCGGGTGGGGTCATTTAGATCAAGCCTATTATCTTTTTGGGCCAACCTAGAACCCATAATGGCTATTGCTTGCGGGTATAAAGTGCAGTTCAATCCCAAGCGTAGGATCTATCTGTTACAAGCATAGTAATTCATGGGAGTACCCATGGTCATATCCACAGGGATAGGCAGTCGAGAAAAATCACAAATCCCTTTAAAAATTGTTCAGATTCGAGAAAAAGAAAATAAAAATCATGGGGGTTTGGTTTGAAAGTTGTTTATACTAAACACATAAAAACTAATTAATATTAAAACAATTAAAGAAAAGAGCTGGGATTTAGAGTTCAACTTGTCCACATCCTTGTTTCTAATTTTTCACAATTAATACTCATCCAGATTACATTGAAGAATGGTCTGAATGGAAGATTTGACAATAAAAACTATCCAACTGTTCAAGAAATAGGATATTCATGATAAACACTCTTTGAGACATTTTTATAAACACTTGGAACGCTTTCTGTGCTAAGGACTACCTGTGGCAGAAAATCCTGTCAACAGATGGTAAAAGCTAGCAGTTCCTTGTGGATCATGAACAAATACTATGTTTAGTATGAATATCAAAATCTGTCAAGTTAGAATATGTGTGAGAAATTAGTACCTCATATATGAATCAAGCATCCCCCATCAATCCCAGCTGTTTAGAATTTAGCTACTCATGACTTGAAAATTAGCAGATTAAAAGTAATTAAACTAAAGACTTTGATTTGAAATTGAAACTATGAAAATAAATTACATAAATTGAAAATAACACAAAGTTGTTCTAATACAAAGAAAATACAAGAAAATGAAATTACAATGAAAATAAATTAAAAACTAGCTAAACTATTCTAAAAATACATGAAAGAAAATAAGATAATCAAAATCCTAAAAAAAACTAAAACTATTCTAATGGAGTAGAGGTGGGGAGTGTTGGGCGTGAGAGCAGGAGAGCCCCCTAAAAGTCTTCACATTGCTTATATATACATTGAAGAGAAAATGACCAAAATGCCCCCAAAAAGCATTCAAGAATAGCATAATTTTTCCAATGTCGGCAACAACTATCGATAGAAATATTTGCACCTATCGATAATGACATTTGTGAAGCTTGCTTAATGGCTAAGTAAAATCCCATTACCGATAATGCGAAATTGAATTATCGGTAGTGCAAGTCTACGGGTTTCGGAAAATTAAGAACATGCTAGAATTACCGATAATTCGAATTGAATGTTATCGGTAGTGGTGCAATTCCGGATAAAATGAGATTGGCTGCATGTTATAATTACCGATAATTGGAAAGTGTAACTATCGGTAATAGTGGCTTGCTGAATTTTGATGGGCCAAATCCCATGGAGCATTACCTATAATTCTTATACTACTATAGATAGTGAGGAAATGCTCGGTAAAATGCTACAACTTCAAATGCATGTATCTTTCTCGTCCGGAGTCGTATTTGGACGTTCTTTATATCGTTGGAAAGCTTGAGAAGTCTTCTTTTTAACCATGGTAGTCTCATAGTCTGATTCAATCCGGATAAAATCAGTTTTACCAAAATGTCCAGATTGGTCGCTTTTTGTACTTCATGACTTCGTTTGCCCATATCTCCCAAACCACTTGGCATTTAGCTTTGAAATTTGATATGTGGCATCAAGACACACCTAGAAGTATGTCACATAAGTCTCATGACCTTTGATGACTTTCAAGGCTTGAATCTGAGCTCTCTCTTTACATGCAAAAGCATCCACTTTATGGCACTTTACCTACAAAACGGCAAAAACATGAAAACCATCAAAACTATATATATTCACTAATATAATGGCTAAAGTATGCACAATATGGTGGGAATAATGCAATAGAAATATGCAAATATATGATGCAATCAGCTATGCAGCTCTTCACAAAACAGTCATGATTGTTCTGCAATGGTGAAGAGTTGTGGCTGGTTTTGCAACTTTTCACAGGGTCATGTCCCATTTAGTGCCCATAAATGTGAAACTTGTGTGAAAACAAAATTAACAAAGTCTTCTTTTAATTCAATTGAAAGAAGTATCGAACCTCTAGATTTGATACATAGTGATATTTGTGATTTAAAGTTTGTTCAAACTAGAGGAGGTAAAAAGTATTTTATTTCTTTTAGTGATGATAGCACTAGATATTGTTATGTTTACTTATTAAGAAGTAAAGATGAAGCATTAGAGCATCTCCAATGGTCTTAGCTATATTTGGGAAGCTAAAGCTAAATTTAGCTTGCTACAGTGTCATTTTAGCTTGCTACAGTGTTTTTAGCTATAGCTTTGGCTAGACGAGCTCCAATGGTGCATCATTCATTTTTTTTGCTTAACTACATTTTTCCCAATTTACCCCTATTTGTCCACAATAATTATATAATTATACATTCCTCTATCACCCACCACAATTATCCAAATTTAATTAAAAAAAAAACAAAAAAAATTAAAATATAATATAAAATACCTTAAATTATATGAATAGCATACTATGTGGTCACAGTGATACAATGGTTGGTTTTTGAAAAATGTAATTTTGAAAAACTGTGACTTTTTGTTCTTTAAAATGTTATCATTTTTTCACAGTCAATTTTCTCATAAACCAACCGTTGGATCACATTGATTTTTTGCAGGCATGGCATACATAATAGGAGTATCTAATCCAACGGTCAGTTTTTCAAAATTTTCACCGCAAGTGACTCTAGCATCAAGTGCACCTGATTATAGCAGTAATTTTATATATTTAATTATTTTTATCAATTAGTTATTATTTATACAAAGTTATATAAAATTAATAAACATTTTTAAAATTATTAAAAAATATCTTATACTTTATTTAAAAGTTAAAGAGAAATAAGGTTTTATTAAAAACAAAAATATATTAATTTTTTTTTTTTTGGTATTCATTTTAGCATTTTTTTAATTAGTTTGAAGTTTGACATTTTGACCTACTAGAAGACTCGGATGGCATCAGCTTAAAAAGTATTTATACCAAAAAAAAAAAGAAAAAAAAATCAAACTTAAAAAGATCTTGGACCCCGTGAGTCCAAGTATACCTGCGTGTGAGAGGGGGTGCGAGGGGCTACGAAGGGGTTTCTTGGCGAGGGCTCCTCGGCGAGGATGAAGGTCTGCATCTCTCTCACGATCGTCCATCTCTCTCCATCTCCCTCTCTCGAGACTGCTGCGAAGCTCCATCTTGATCGTTGCCGATCGCGTCTTCATCGTGGCTCCATCTTGATCGTCGCTCCATCTTGATCGTGCGAAGCTCCTCTCTCGAGACCCTCTTCTCTACCGATCGCGTCTCCGACAGCTTCGTCCATCGTCGGTGAGCTGCTAGACGGACCGGTGATGGATCACCGTCGGTGGTTATCTCCTCTGCCTTCCGGTCTCTGACTCCATATCACAACACAGTCACGATGAGCTCCAGTGGGCATGGCTCAGATTCAATTTCTGGTATGTTCAAATTTTTATTTTCCCCCAAATTTTTTTACCTAGAATGCATCAAATTGAAGTTATTGATTTCGGATTTGCACTGTGATTTTTCTTGGGGATTTGCTGAATTGGGTGTCGCATGTTTTGGTTGTTTGTGTTTGCTGTGGGGGTATGGTTGGGATTTGCCAACCATACGGTGACATGGACAGTTTAGCTAAAGCTAAAGCCAAAGCCAGATTTAGCTGAAATTTTAGCTCAGCAATAATTTAGCTAAGCAGATAGCCGAACCATTGGAGATGTGTTTTTTCAGCATTCAGCTATTTTTGGCTTTAGCTATAGCTTTAGCTAACACCATTGGAGATGCTCTTAGACATGTTTATATATTTCAAGAATGAAGTAGAGAATCAACTTAGCACAAAGATAAAGGTTCTGAGAAATGATAGAGGTAGGGAATATGATTATGATCTTTTTGGTGAGTTTTGTTTTGACCATGGGATCATACATCAAACCACCGCACCATATTCACCTCAGCAAAATCGTATTGCTAAACGTAAAAATAGAACCTTAAAAGAAATTATGAATGCTTTGTTAATAAGTTTTTGGTTTACCTTATAACTTGTGGGGGGAAGCTTTGCTTTCTGCAAATTATATTCTCAACAAAATACCACGGAAAAACACAACCACAACACATTATGAATTATGGAAATGTCAAAAGCCTTCCTATAAATTCTTAAAAGTGTGGGGGTGTTTGGCTAAGGTAGCTATTCCTACTCCTAAAAAGGTTAAGATAGGACCTAAAACAGTTGATTGTATATTCATATGCTATGCTCAAAATAGTAGTGCATATCGATTTCTTGTTCATAAATCTGATATTTCTTATATACATGTAAATAAGATTATGGAATCTAAAAATGCATCATTTTTTGAACATGTGTTTCCACACAGTACTTCATGTGAAATAAGTTCTACTTCAAAAGAGACTAGTTCTCTTAAAAGAACTTATGATACTGCGAATGGTGATAATGAAGATCAAATTGAGGAGGAACCTAAACGCAATAAGAGGGCAAAGAAATCAAAATCTTTTGGTCCGGATTTTCTAACTTATTTGTCAGAAAATGAGCCTCAAAGTTTCAATGAAGCTATGTCCACTCCTGAAGCACCTTTTTGGAAAGAGGCTATTAATAGTGAAATTGAATCTATCATGCAAAATTATACTTGGGAACTGATAGATTTTCCTCCTAGGAATAAACCACTTGGATGCAAATGGATATTCAAAAGATAGATGAAAGTTGATGGATCAATTGACAAATATAAGGTCAGGTTGGTTGCTAAAGGCTTTAAAAAAAAAAGGAAGGTGTAGACTATTTTGATACATATTCACCGGTTACAAGAATAACATCCATTAGAATGTTAATACCTATTGCAACTGTGCATAATCTTGAAATACATCAAATAGATGTTAAGATAGCTTTCCTAAATGGTGAATTAAATGAGAAAATTTATATGGAACAACCTAAAGAGTTTGTAGTTCTAGGCCAAGAGAGGAAAGTTTATAGGCTTGTAAAATCTCTTTATGGATTAAAACAAGCTCCAAAGCGATGACACGAAAAATTTGACAAAGTGATGATGTCAAATGGTTTCAAAATCAGTAAGTGTGACAAGTGTGTCTATATCAAAAAAACTGATAATAGTTATGTCATTGTTTGTCTCTATGTTGATGATATGCTTATTATTGGAAGAAATAATGGTGTCATTACTGCTACCAAAAAGGTGTTAACTAGGAATTTCGACATGAAGGATATGGGTGTTGCAGATGTTATTCTAGGAATTAAAATTTCTAGAACATCTAATGGAATAGAATTATCTCAATCTCATTATATTGAGAAAATGCTAAAAAAATTTAAGTTTGATTGCAATCCTGTGAGAATACCGGTAGATATAAATCTACATTTGTCAAAAAATAAGGTTGAAGCTGTATCTTAACTAGAGTACTCTCAAATTATTGGAAATCTTATGTACTTAATGAATTGTACTCGACCTGACATAGCTTACTCAGTAAGTAAATTGAGTAGATATACTAGTAATCCATGATTAGATCACTAGAAAGCAATAGTTAGAGTTTTAAGATATTTGAAATATACTCTAACCTATGGGTTGCACTATACCAGATATCCAGCTTTACTCGAAGGGTATACTAATGCTAATTAGATATATGATACAAAGGACTTGAAATCCACAAGTGGATATGTATTCACTCTTGGAGGTGGAGCTGTGTCTCGGAAGTCATCCAAGCAAATGTGCATTGCTAGATCTACAATGGATTCTGAGTTTATAGCTTTAGATAAAGCTGGTGAATAAGCAAACTGGCTTCAACACTTTTCAGAAGACATTCCAATATGGTCAAAACCTGTGCCAACTATCTGTATCTATTGTGATAGTCAATCAGCTATTGGAAGGGCACAAAATGATATATATAACGGTAAGTCTCGACATATACGTCGAAGACATAATACTGTAAAACAATTGCTCACAAATGGAATTATTTCCATAGAGTATATAAGGTCAAAAGATAACCTAGAGGATCCGTTAACTAAAGGATTGACTAGAGAGCAAGTATATAATTCATCGAGGGGAATGGGATTAAAGCCTAAAATTTAAAAGTTACCATAATAGAAACCCAACCTAGTTGACTGGAGATCCCAAGATCTAGGTTCAAAAGGGACAACCTAATTGTGTGTGACTCAAAAGAATCACTAAGAAGAAAAGTCTCTTACCTATTCCTATGATGAGATTGTGATGCCTGTAGCGTGAATCAGGTTAAGCTAAGCTTTTAATGATTCTTATATCTTGTATTCTTCAAGTGGGGTATAGCATGATACTCTTAATAAAAATCACATATGAGTTGTGATAAACCGTGTACTACTTTGAGGTCCGCTTCGCACCACAAAGCAGCACTAAATGGAAAGGGACAGAGATTGGGCAACAATTCCTTCGATAGGTAGGCCAACACAGGAACCACGGCTGCGCCCCAAAAAAAAAAAATTTGAACTATTTATGAAAATGCCATTTGACTTTTAAATAACCAAAACCCATTTATTTTCTTCATTCTTCTACCAGCCGAATGAGAGGAGAGTGAGGAGAGAAAGAGAGCTCGAGGGAGAGGGAGAAGCGCACGCTGCCTAGGATCCTTGGGGCTCGCATCGTCGTCGGTGCAGGTATGTTTTACATCTTCTCACCTTCTTCTACCCTTCTTTTTCCTTTTTGGTTCAAACCCATTTTATAGGTTTTGAAGTGGGTTTGTCGGATCAGTGATGATCCGGTGTATGGGAAGTGTAGATCGGCTTATTTGAAGTGTTTGGGGTTGTATATTGTTGGTCTGTTGAAAGATTTGGAGCTAGTTTTGAGTATATTGTTCATTTTGGGTTTATGTGGGTTTTATGCCTAAAACTTTGTGGTTTTCACATTTTCACCATTGGATCTTGAGATTTTTGGCAGGTTTAAAGTTGTATGAGCTTATTTAGGGTAGATCTAGTGTGTGAACGGTTGGATTTTGGTTTGGTAAAGTTTTTGGAGAGTTTGTGAAAAAGGGGCTCGAAGCTACTTGTTTCTGGCAAATCTGGAGATGCTTTATCGATAGAGGAACTCCTCAAGGCCGCAGATGGAAAGGCCGATGGGTTTCATTATCGATAGGGTGGTTTGGAGCCTATCGATAGACATACCTCTATCGATAGAGAACTTAGGGTCTATCAATAGACCTCCTCCTCTTTAGTTTTTCATTTATGTTTTACTTAGTATTTCTAACCTTCTTTCCTTTGGGGTTATTTTAAAGGTTTTAAGAGCAAAGTTGAGGTCCTTGGAGAGTCAAGGCCTTGGATTATATTCCTTTGTGCATGTTCTTGAGTTAGGAGTTAAATTATATTGTTCTATCTTTTATTTTAGATCCGGATAGCCCAGTAGATTACCGATTTGCCAGCTAGGGTTGCATTGTGGATCAAGAACCGAAGTCTAGAGAGTGCATGGTGAAAGGTAGGAATATGTCTATCCTCGCTAGCGTTGATAATATGTTTTCATTGAAATGTTTATGTTGATAAATCTTGAAATGTATTTCGAATAACCATTGATGCATGGTATTATACTTGTTTTGACATGCAATTGTGTGGCATGATTTATGATGACTTGGAATGGCATATCACTTGATTTCTTGAACTTTTTTTGGAAAGATACTTACTGTATGAAATGATGTTGATAACCTTGTTTACGTGCCATCCGTTATGATTTATATCTATTTGAAAAATGTGATGTATTGCGAATGGAATATTTGGTTGTGGCTCGGTTTGTATCGCAGTAGGTTTATAAGGGGACGTATACCCTCAGAACCTCGTAGTGGTTATATTTAGCGTGGCTGAGCTAACGACTTGTTAGCCTGAATGCAACAACCTGTTATACGTCCGCGAGCTAGTGGTTAAGTATGGATATGGAAATTGGTTGGGTTATTGGAAATATTCCAGAGATAATGCTTTATAACTGTAATGCCCACACAGATTTCATAAACTATTCTTTTAAATGTTAAACCTTGTTGTTTGATAAATAATTCATACATATGTATTATCGTGGTTAGTTGAGGATAATATTTCTACTGAGCATTCTAGGCTCAAGTTGTGTTTTATGCAGCAGATTTTTAGGTGTATGATAGTAGTTTGCCTGAGGGGAGCTCTTTGCATTATGCTGTTGGACTAGTAACTTTTGGTGCATTCCTACAGTACGTTCTGAGCAAGGATAGAGTTTAGACTTCATGGACATTTATGTATATTATGTTTGTGCCCATATGCCAAGAATGTTGGCATTATGATATTTTTATTTAAAAGACTTGTTAATTACTAATATGTATTATTCGACTTGGGACATATGTATGCACACATCATTTTATGTTTTAAATATAAATGTTTTCTATCTCCTGAGTATGGAAATATGGATAAGCTTATCAAGTTGTAACTTCAGTTTGACACGTGTCGACCTACCCGGGATGGTCGGTACATATCAAAATGTTGGGGCATTACATGAGTGTAGAATGAGCCACTTTTATGAGAATGATAAGGCTAAAATTCTCTAGAGCACTCATGAAAACCAGGTTTGTTTAGGGCCAAAATGAACACAATCGTGAGAACAAAAAATGTCCGAAGGGAAACCGTGTGAATTCTATTGTCTTGGTTTCCACAAAAGAATTGAACAGTTCAAGACATCATGTTCACTGATTAGTTAGCACATTCGATAGTCTTTCACTAAGAAAGGTTTAAGGCCAGAAGCTACCTTTCCTGATGTGGGGACTCTTTTTATCTCTCTCTTGAGTCAACATTTGTCATATGCATAGTTAACCAGCCAATTTTCATTCATGTGGAGGATTGTTATATTTTGAGCATAAGTAAGCTACTTTAGCTTAATTTATATATGGTCCCACAAGCCTTTTGAAGTGGGCCCATATTGGAATACATTTATTTCATAAAGGTGATTAATGTGTTATATTAATAAGTTCAAAATATTAATATTTTGAATGAGAAATTGTAGTTTAAAATCACCCAATTGAAAGTGGTTGAAGGTGATAGCCATCTTTGTCCCACATTGAATTAAAGTGGGAAGCTTATGTATTTATATACCCTTACATTGGACCTATGGGTTGGGCCCCAAGGGGCACCAAAGTTTTGTGAGGGGAGATGACCTACCTAAACTTGGGCTTGATCCAAACTACACATGCGTGCGCGCGCCCACCCGCACTGCACCAAACCGGGTCGGGTGAGGTCATTTATACCAAGCCCATTATCTTTGGGCCAACCTAGAACCCATAATGGCTATGCAGCTCTTCACAGAACAATCATGATTGTTCTACAATAGTGAAGAGTTGTGTCTGGTTTTGTAACTCTTCATAGGGTCATGTCCCATTTGGTGCCCTTCTGCACTTCATGAAGGGGCACCAATTCATCTATAAATAGGCCACTGGTCATTTCATTTAGCATTCATTACAGTATTGCATTGTTTGCATACGTTTTTTTAGAGAGAGAGATAGGCATTGTTCTGGTTCGCTGTGTCTGTAGATTGTAGTGCTTCCTCTGCAAATGTGATCATTGTATTTTGGGAGGCAGACGTCCATCAAACTTTAAGCACCTATAGGAAGGGCGTATTCTGTCTTAAGGACAAAGTGTTCAATACTTGTCTTGATCAAGTTCATAAACAATTTCCTGCTTCAGATTCTGCAAAATTTATAAGTTATTTATTTTATGTATTCTGTTTTAATATAATTGTTACTTGAATAATTTTCTGGTTTGATAGAATTATTATTCTAGTCTTTTGTTACTTCTTCTTATTCTTTATTAAAATTGGTATATAATTCTATATTTTACAAAATTGATATAAAATTTGTTATATTCTGTAAATAATTGTTTGATACAATATAATCTAATTCTAGATAATTTTTTCTAATAGGAGCTCATCTCTCTTCGTGCCTCCTCTCAAAAAATAAAAAATAAAACTGGTAAGATCCAAAATTATTACTGTACATGTATTAAAGAGTTCCTTCACCCTACAATATCATTGTACCTACCAAATGGGGGGACCAAAATTCAGAAGGAATACCAAATGACATGATCCAATAAACGTCGAATTTCTACAAAAATTGTCACATCTAGGTCTACAAAAAAGGACACAGAGCTAACAGGACTGTCCATGTCCAACTAATTAATCTAGGTCTTGTGATTAAAAGTTCAAAAGTTTGAGAAAATGATTTCCTAAGAAATCTTTTAATAAATTGTTTGGGAGTTCCTTTTGTCCCATTTGAAACCAAAAATAAAATAAAATCTCACATTGCAATCCAACTACCAAAGTTTTAATGGTAGAATATATGATCAACTTATGGCCACGACATGTTGATTATTAATGGTAGAATATATGATCAACTTATGGCCACGACATGTTGATTACTATCATGATTCAACAACCCCCCCCGGCGCTAAAATAGGGTTGAGTTTGCTGGAAAGGAAAAAAGAGAAAAAAAAAAATTGAAAATAAGAATAAAATTGAAGGAGAGGACCGAAATTTTGAGTAGGAGCTTACCATTTATGCATTTTCCTTAATGTGAAAACACTTCATTTTTAATGCCGGTATCGTGATTGGTAGTGGTTTTGAGTAGAGCAATGCTATACATCCATTTTTTTTTTTCTCATAAAAGTGTTTCAAATAAATCCAAACTATCACATCATTTCGAATATGTTTTAATTGGGGATATTTAGCATTTTCCTTTTGAGTAAGCTCGAATTATTTGTGCTAGTTTGAAAGCTTGAAATACCCATTCATGGAAATTTGAAAATTGTATATATAAAATTCTACTAACTACGGACATCGAGTAAGACACAAGAAAAATATCCTGGATAAATGGACCGGGAGACTCGAAACAGAAACTTCGGACTTGATACACCGAAACCCAACCATTGAACTATCCTTCTGGATTGATGATAAAAAATTTCTCGTTCATTTTTTTTTTTTCCCTCTAATTCAAACTTTCTTTGTAATTTTATATAACAAAATGTATATATAAAATTTGATTTTATTGTGTAATCCAGACCAGTTGACTCGTTGGGTCATTGATCCGACTGACTATACCTTTCAGAATCTAATAAATATGGCATCTATTGGTAAGTAATACAAGAAGCATCTTCTAACAATATTTTACCATAGTATCCATTTAAAGGAAAATTGACATGCAAAACCAACCCAAGGTAGCCAGTATTTAATAAAAGTCTTATTACCAAAAAAAAAAAAAAAATAGTATTTAATAAAAGTCCACCCCTATTTGGCCCATCAAAGCCATAACTAAAGGGGCACACAGCCTGAATATTCGTTTAATTAAGCTAATGCCCGGTACACTTGTTGTGCCAGCCTTGGTCGTGGGTGCACCACTAAGGGCTCAGCTCGTTGTAAGGTCAATCCATAAGCTTCCTCCATGTTTAGCTTCTCCGGCATTTGTCCTGCGGCTAAGTCCCAATCAAATGCATGGATCAATGTCGCCGTTAGTAGCGTAACCATGCGCAGCCCTAGGCTCATTCCGGCACATATCCGACGTCCGGCACCGAAGGGTATCACTTCAAAATCATTTCCTCTAACATCAACATTTGGTTTTTCACCACCCGGTAGGAATCGATCGGGCCTAAACAGTAAAGGCTCCACCCATACGTCTGGGTCACGTGATATGGCCCAAACGTTGACAAGAAGAGTAGAGCCTTTTGGAATAAAGTATCCGTCGATTTCACAGCTTTCGGCCGCCATCCGCGGCAAAGAAAGTGGGGTGGAAGGGTGGAGCCGGAAGGTTTCCTTGACGATGGCTTGGAGGAAGGTGAGTTGGGACAGATCCAATTCAGTAACAAGCCGGTCTCGGCCCACAACGGAGTCAAGTTCATGTTGGGCTTGGGCTAGGATTCTGGGATGACGAATAAGTTCTGCTATGGCCCACTCCACTGTGCTTGATGATGTGTCAGTGCCTGCCGTGAACATGTTCTGCAATCACAAATCACTAATGTGAACCACAATCCTAACTTAAAATTTTAGTTAGCTTAATAAAAGGAAATTAATAAAATAAATGATAAATGACACGTCACTAATCACCATGTAATCAAATGCAATGATGACCTAATTATGATTAATAGTATGGATGTGAGAGAGAGAGAGAGGGGTTAGATAATACCAAAAGCATGGCTTTAATTTCAGTGTCGGTCAGCTTGCTTCCCTCCCCATCAGCATCATCCTTGAGCGAAATCAACGTACTCAAAAAGTCCTTATGCTGCCCGTCCCCACCACCAGCGCCTTTAATCTTGTGCTCCTCGAGAATCGCGGCAAAGAACGAATCAAACCTGGCGTGCAGCTTCTTCATCTTAGCGGCTACGCCTTGCAAGTCGAGCCACTCAAGAGCCGGCACAAAGTCGCCTATATTGAACACGCCGGCTAACACCATCAGCTCCACTACCATGTCCTTGAACTCATCGGCTTTGGGATCTCCACCGCCACTTCCGTCACCGAACACCCTCTTCCCTAACATCACCCGCGCTAGCGCGTTTGTGGTGCACACGTTCAGTAACTGTCCCAGGTTCACAGGCGAGTCTCTGGCACTCGCTAGGAAGCGCGTAAGCACCGCCACTTCCTCCTGCATTTTGATTTGTGGACACAATTTCGGTCATTCCTAAGTAGAATTAAAAAAATAAATAATAATTCATAAAAATTAAAAAAAAAAAAATCAATTTAAAAAATTAAATTTCAACAGGGTAATTATCAAAATGTTAAAAGGAAAAATGGATTAAAGTAGTTACAAATGGAGTGGATAGTAAATAATTGCTGTAAAATGTAAATTTTGAATGATCTCCTTAAGCATAAGGAGATATGGTTATTAGAAGAATGCAATTTATTACATGTTGATCAATATTTACTAATATTTATATATATAATATTTTAAAAATTAAAATTTGAGCACACTAAACTTTAGTTATTATTTTATATATCAGTATGGATATTTTACATTTTGAGGCCAGCTAAAACTATCAATAATTTTTGCTGTAAAAGGTAGTAAAAGGTTTAAATAATTAAAAATAAAACGCATAATTAATATATTTATATTAATTATAAATATAAAATCTCAATTTACCCTTATTTTTATTATTTTCAAAAAATTTGGGTAAGAGGGTTGTTGATAAGAGGAAATGAGTGGAAGTGAGAGAGAAATAATTTGAGGTAACAAATTTTTATTTTGTTTTGAAAATAATAATTTTTTTTAATAAACCAATTTAAAATTATAAAAAAATTATGACATATTTGGTATCTAGATGGTGCAATCGATTACTATTCTAATGGAGAGGGATCTACCTGTCTTCTTGAAGTAACTATACAACTTCTTTCTATTAAAAAAAAGAAAAAAGAAAAAAAAATAAAATTTAATGAAATAGCCAAATACGCCCTTAACATATTAAATTCACGTATGCTTGGAGACTTATTTTCTTACGAGTAAGTACATGTATAAGTTTAAATGGGGATTAGAGTTTTTAGCTGATATGTGATATGTATTTTGAAAAACTAATAGCTAGATTCAGGGCCGGCCCTGAGCTAAAGCTATTAAAGCAACGGCTTTAGGCCCCCAATTTCTTACCAAAAAAAAAAAAAAATAGGGCCTCAAAATTTGAATGTTCTTGCAAAAAATATAGCTTTAGGCCCTCAATTTCTTGCAAAAAAAAATAGGGCCACATTAATGTATAATTCCTATAGTTTGAATTTATTTTTTCTTTCTATTTTACTTTTATGGCTATGTTTGGTTTCCAAAAAATTAATAGAAATAAATTACTCCAAAACTCTAAATCTTTGAAAAAAATTTCATGGTGGTGTTAAAAAATATTGACAATTATGCCCCCATTTTATACCCTTGCTTAGGGCACCCGGATTTTCAAACCCGGCCCTAAGCCTAGATTAAATACTTTTTTTATATACATCATGTATGTCAAAAAATTACAGTGATCTGATAGTTGATTTTTAAATTACAGACTTAAAAATCTGTGATAAAATCTAACGGTAAAAACTGTGACATTTTTTTACATGCTGTATTTTAAAATTGACCATGAATCATTGATTTTTAGCATGTTAAAAAATAAAATTTAATCCAACAATTGACTAACAATTCAAATCTTCATGAAAGTCGCCTGATCCAAGGAAACATGAGATCGAGCTAGTGGGCTAATTACCTGGCGCAGATGGCGAAAATCGTCCAAGGCCTTGCCAGAAAAGAGATGCATGGAGCTAACTTTCCGAAGCAAGCGCCAGCGAGGCCCATAAGGCGCAAATACGAGGTCCTGATAATTATAAGCAATATACTTTGCGCCGGAGTTCGGTGGTCTGTTACAGAAATTGGCATCATGAACCTTCAAGAACTGCGCCGCCGCCGATGCCGACGCCGCCACTATAACGTCTACGAACCCGAACCGGAGATGCATGAGCGGCCCATATGTGCGAGCCAGGGCGGCTATAGATTGGTGGGGTTTCGGACCAAGGTGCGGCAAGTTTCCTACCAGAGGCCATGGCTTTGGGCCGGGAGGGAGAGGTCGCGGGTGACGGTTAAGGAAGGTGCGCAGGTTAAGGAGGCAGTAGAGAAGGAAGGCGATGAGTATGGTGTACAGGATAAGAGCAAGGGAAGTCATTGTGTTTGTGTTTTTTTTGTGGAGTGGGGATCCTTTTTGTGTTGCTATTGTTTCATTTCAAGAGTGAGATTTGATGTCATATATATATATATATGTTGTTAGAGGGCTGGTGACACGTGTGTGTTGGGATTGAGTGGTAGGTGAAAATGTGAGAATTAGTGTTAGCTAACTGAGCTCTAACAAGTTTGACTAGATTATGCCTCTCATTTGCTAAAATGCGCAGTAAGAGCTCAATTACTCGAGACTGGTCTTGCTTAAAAAAAAATTCAAAAGCATATTCCAAATGATATACAGCAAATGATTTAATTCTTTTTATTTTTTGCCTTTTTTTTTATTCAATAAAATATTAAAACCTTTAACTTAATTAAAAATTAAGTGGATGCGTGTGGCCTACAAGCACACAAGAAAAGTGTTTAGATTTTGAGGTCCTCTTCAAGTTAGGTACCCTTTTCTTTTAGATTTAGATTACTAAACCTAAATTTTCATGGAGTTATGATTGAAGTCATTTTCATTTGGAGTTATCATATGAGTAGATCATTAAGAAGGCAAAGACCAACTTCATAGGTATTTATTAGATGTTGTTGGAATGCGAGAATGCAGTGAAAATATTTTTTTGTATGATACTGAAAATTTATTCATTAAGAAAGCAAAGACCAACTTCACAACCATTTATTGGGTGTCGTTGGAATGCAGGAATGCAATGAAAATGTTTTTGTATATATGATACTAAAAATTTATTTGCTCCAATTTTATTTTTTATTTTTTTATCACATGGTATATACCAGTAGGTTTAGTTGTTAGTCAATTAGCAAGGGAAGGAACATCGCAACACGAAAATTGTGGAGTGCACGGAGATATAAGTCCACCACTTAAAACAAGCTCGTCAAAAATGAGGATCGAACCCATGACCTCTTAGATGAGAGGCATGGGTTCTAGCTTTCAACTTACTCGTATAAATATAAGATTTACATCTAATCACATGAATGCCGACACTATAATTAAATTCCATCCTTTGGGAGTAAAATTAAATAACAGTTAGGATTCCAAAGAGATGCGACAAATAGCATTTTTAATAGAAAATTGCATTTTTTTGTACTCTCTTTCACTATCACCCTCACCCACTCTCTTGTAGTTCAAGTGAGTTCTATAGAAACTGATACATTATAAATAATTTTTGTCCATATGGGCATATGATCGACTCTTTCGACGAGGGAGATTATTCCCCGTCAGTGATCAGAATTAATAATTTATAAACCGCGTGACAATTAATCTCAATTCGATTGTGACTAGTGAGCACGGGTGTCGAACCACTGGGAAGTGCAGGTTTATATTAAAAAGATCTTTTAGAATCAATTCAAGCGGAAAGAATATTGTCAATTAAATTGGTTGGTGGAAAATGCTCCGATTGGGTCGAAGCGAAAACAAAGTAATTTTAATAAAGCTTAGTAAAAATGCAGTTAAGTTGGTGGATTGAGCGGAACTTGGGTGAGAAGTCCATTTGAATATCAATTAAACAATTTATGTTTATAAAATCCTCACTATAGTAATTATGTATGGTGGTTCTTCCAACTACAAGAAGGAAGTCCCAAAAAGATTATGAATACAGGACCGGCAAGTTTATCCCCGAAAAGAATGGAATATCGCTATCCACCTTAAATGAGGAATAAAGCATGCTGGTTTGTATTCATACCAATAAGAACCATTGCATAATTATATAATTGCAATCACAGATGTACAATTATATGATATTATATTCGGCAATAGTGTGCGGTA
>JAESVK010001089.1:2609025-2658045 GCA_017140935.1 Hamamelis virginiana
AGAACATAGAAATACCCTAGTTGAATGGTATGATTGGGGTACAATCAGCATAGATGGAGACACATAAGCTAGGTTCATTGCCATCATTCAAATTTTTTTATTTATGGCTAGGCAACAAATACAATATGCAAGAATGATACCCCCACATACTTCATGAATCGACCATAATGTCATTTTCAATTATTATGGTTCTGTAATAAAAAGATAAACTAGAATTAAAACCCTAAAAGATGGAAACGGCAATAGCATAGGCAGGGGGGGGCCGGGTATTGACTTAATTTCCTCACTCTAATGCTCTTGCCGAGACATCTTTTAATAATAAAGTTGCAGACATTGTGTTGAAACAAACACCGTCTTGGTTGCATCTCTCTCTCTTATTTTCTTTTCCGCTGACCATAACGAAAGGTAAAAGGAAAGATAAAGAAGATGAGAGTAAATGTAGTTTTGTCCTAATGATGGTAAAAGGACTTTTGGCAAAAGAAAATTCTTTGCAGGACTTTTAGCATTGAACTCTTCTCATATGGGGCCTCCGAACAAATTATATCCAAAAAAATTTATCCGCTTTGTTGTTGAGTTAGGACTTAGGAGTGATCCTGTTCGTATTCGATGATTAATTGAGTTAAAGGTTTTAATATTTTATTATATAAAGAAAAGGGCAAAATAAAAAAGAAAAAATCTCTCTGACTCTCACCTGTAGGGATTTTTAAAGATAAAAAATTAAAAAAAATGATAAAATTAAAATCAATAAGACTTATTTTCTGTCAAATTTTTATATTTTTCAAATAATATCAAATAGTGCTATTTTTTTTTTTTTTTTTTAAATATGCTCATTATCATGATGCATGTTTTTCTTACTAAAAAACCAAATATATATACAGGGACAAGTTCCCCGAATAACTTGCTTAACCATTATTTTTACTAGTTTTCAAAACACCAGTGCGGGCCCAATATTTTGAGTAACCGACTATTAGAGTAGACCAAAAATCACATTGATCCAACGGTTAGATTTTAAAATATATTAATATAATAAATTACAATATTTCTTAAAACTAAGTATAATAATTTTCACAGTGACATTTTTTAAAAACCAACTGTTGGATCACTGTAATTTTTGGTATACATGACATACATAAGTAGATAATCTAATTCAATAATCGATTTTTCAAAATATTTGACCCACACTAGTATTTTGAGAACGAGTAGTAAAAGCAATGATAAAACAAGCGGTAAGTACAACGTAAGTACGTGACCCATATATATAATTCTATTTTGACACCTATCTTTACACCTCATTTTCAAAACACCTATTCATTTTGACCTTCTTTTTTTTTTTTTACCATTTTTTTTAGACTCCGGACGCTCATTGTCCTAAGCCCCAGGCATCCGGTTACCTTTGTGGATCTCCGCCACCAGCTGCTGCGCTATTGTTACGTACGATGTCTCTTCTCCATACGAAATTCTTACTTTGCTCCGACCCGACTCCTTTCCGTATCCTTATTTAGAAAAGTAAGACAAGCGCTTCATTGCGCGTGATTCTAATTCTACCATATGCTCAGCTGCTCCTACCAAAGGCAAAAGAATGCTTGTCTGGATCAGCCAACTTTTTCTACGGTTTGTTGTATTCAGTGGGTCAGGAAGCCCGTGATTTTTTCTTACCGGGAAACACGTCTATAGCCTAAAGAAGATAGCGACCCTCTATGTTAAATTTTTTGACAAATTGAGTACTTTTTGATGCATATCATGTATGTTAAAAAATATAATGATCCAACAGTTAAATTTTAAGAAATATCACTATTAAAAACTGTTATGTTTTTAATTTATAAAAAATAGTTTTTCAAAATGATATTTTTCGAAAACTATCCGTTGGATCATTCCGATTTTTTTCATATATGACAAACATAAGATAAGTATCTAATCTAACGGTCTGTTTCTCAAAATATTTGACCTGCAATGGTATTTTGAAAATTAAATATAAACATGGGTTTTAAAATAGGGTGTAAAAAAAATTTGAATATATATATAAGTGTTATAGTCAGAGGTACCTGACTTTAACTAAAGTCAGCAAAAAATATAAATCATTGAATTCTCATTCACTTAATGGATTATTCATCTGAAAATTCCAATCCAAGGACTTGTGTTCTTTACTGACTTTAGTTAAAGTTAGCCGGTCAGGTACCCCTGACTAAAACATTATATATATATATATATATTGGTGGCTGGATTTTGCAATAAACATGTGGTATAATCAATAATCGTATTGACTTTCCCAATTCAATAATAAAGACCAAGTGAGTGGATTTGCTACCGCTTCTAGAATTCAAGCTACTTTCCAAATGCCATTTATGCCCTCGTAAATATTTGTCTGCCAAACAGTCCACAGCAGCTCACAGTCTCTGGAAATCAAAGGGTGAAGGGTGGGAGGCATGATGAGGTTGTTGGGGTCAGCTCTGAGTTGTTGGACATGAGTTTCACAGTGACGTCCGTTATCATATCATCACCCATAAGCATAAGGTTGGTTTGTACGTAAACCCTCTCATTTCCATATCAAAAGATTCTTAATGTCAAAATTGTTTATTTAGTATTGAGAAAATTACAATCCGACCCCTTTCACTATTACCGATTTATATTTTACATCTTTATAGTTTTAATTGCAATACATTGACCTCTCATAATTTTGATTTGTTATGATTTGCCCCATCCTGTCATTTATTTTTTTGACTGAAAAACGGTGTTAGACTTGTTATTTTCTTATATAGTATTTATCTTAAGTTGTTAATGTATCTACAAGTAAATAAGTGGATTTTCATGATTTTTTTCAATATATTTTATTTATTATGAATTTTATTTACTACATAGAGAAAATAATTCATAAATTTTTAAATATATCGAGAAAAATCATGAAATTTCACCGGTATATTTGTAAATACATTAGAAATCTAGGATAAATACTATATAAAAAAAATTAAAAAATATATATAACACAATTTTTCGATCAAAGAAATAAATTGCTAACTGAGAAAATGGTGCAAAGTGTTACAAATCAAAACTATATGGGGTCAATACGTTGCAGATAAAATTATATGAGTGCAAAGTGTCAATCAGTAATAATTGAGGGGGTCAAACAATAATTTTTTTTTTATTATATGGTGAATAATTTAATTAATCAGGAAAAAAAAAAGATTAATGAATTGTTTGGTTGTCAAAATAGATCCTCTCTTTTTTTGGGGAGTTTTTGTACCAAAAAATAAAATAAAATTATAAGGCCAAATATCACTAAATTAAATTATTCATTTTTGAAATTTATCAGAATTTCTATTTGAAATCAATAAATACATTAAAAAATATATATGAATGAAGATCTTCTATCTTTTCTTTTGTGCTTCATTTCATGTCTCATTTCTATGAGTTGGATAACATTTGCATCACAAAAATTATTTGGAATGCATCAGTTAGTAAACCCTATTGAGTGTGTTTTATTTTCAAAAGATTAATTTATTTTAATATTTTTGGCCTTTTAATTAAAATTGTTTTCCTTTCTAACAAATTGTTAAAAAAATAAATAAATAAATAAATAAATAACTTTACCACCACTCAATTAATTTGAATAAAATTAAATAAATCGAATTTGTTAGAATCATTCATCTCATGAATTGACTTTTTAAAGAATATAATGAATTTAGTGGGATTTATTATCTACTAGCACCAATATTTTTTAACATTTTTTTACGTTCGGTAGAATTTGAATTCATGCTGTCTGCGTTATAATTGTCATAAATTTTGAGAATTCAGCCTGTCTGCGTTATAATTACCATGATAGTTTATCATTACTTTTTTCAATTTTTCACAGTGAAAAATTATGAATTTTTTGTTCTTAAAAATGTTACCATTTTTTTACAATCGGTTATTTCATAAACGAACCGTTGGATTTATGATTTCTGACAGACATGACATTCATAAGAGTAGTATCTAATCCAACGGTTAGTTATTCAAAATATGCTCTGCTAATGGTTCTACCGCAAGTCACCTGACGCAAGATGCATCATGTGCACGTGATAATAGCATATATATATATACAGAAATTCTAATGTCAGGTGCACCTGATGCATCTTGCATCAGGTGCCCTCCTCTACAGCCACCTGTGATAAATTTTTTTAAAAACTGACCGTTGGATTATATACCCATATAATGTATATCATGTTTGCCAAAAATTACAGTAATCTAACGGTTGGTTTATGAGAAAACTGAATGCTAAAAAATAATAACATTTTAAAGAATAAAAAAGTCATAGTTTTTTAATAGTCAGTTTCACATAAACCAACCGTTGGATCACTGTGATTTTTGGCAGACATGACATACATTATAGAAGTATCTAATCCAACGATCAGTTTTTAAAAATTTTCGTCACAGGTGGCTGTAGAGAAGGACACCTGATACATCAGGTGCACCTTATAACAGCACCTCGGTATATATATATATATATATATATATATATATATATATATATATATATATATATATATAAACTGGTCCAATTGGAAAAATAACAATCCAAATCACCACAAGAGCACATCCATAAATCACTTTGAAGAACTGGCGAAAGAGACGCATTGTTAGACCGAGGAATTTTGATGGAATGACCGAATTTGTCAAGAAAACAAATGGGAATTCACATCAATAACTCTTGTTTGGTGATTCCTTTGAAGGAGGTTTTGCGTTGAATTGTGGAAACATAGATGCAAGGTTTTTTCAATTATTTTTAGGGGCTTGACCGCGTCAAGGTGATCTCTTTCTCCTTGTTTGCTTATTTCTTTGAAGGAGGTTTTTATTGTTTTCAATTCTTCTAAGCCATCTTCTGTTTGGTGATGATATTTTGACTTTCACAAATGGCTTAACTTTGATGGATTTTCTAATATAGTGTATGGAACTGCTTCTATCATAAAGTCAACAACATCCACTATCCAGGAATCCTTTTTTAAAAAACAAACCAGTTGCGGCTCAATGGTTTTTACTTTTTCCTTCTTTTCTTTTCTTTTCTTTTCTGTTCTTTTTTCCATTTTTAGGTAAAAAAATTAAATTCTAATTTTATTTTAAGAAGTGAGTATCGGGATAAATGATTAAGTCAACAAATGTTGATTTTGGCTAAATCAACAAACACTCAAATAGTCATTAGATCACAACCATTTGAGTTAGGGGTGCTCACGGTCCGGTTCAATCGGTTTGTAGCATTATATACAAACCAAACTGTGAGTCTTGATTTGATAGAAAATGGAACCGTGGCCAACCAAAGGGGGTTGAAACCAGCGGTTTTGGTGTGGTTTGATTCATTCAGTCGGTTGGGCCGGTTCAGCAGGCTGGGCCCAATTTTATATTTTCACATCTTTTGGCCCTAATTTTTTGGACACGGTCTATTATTGGACCTAATTTCATCTATTATTCAAATTAAGGCCTAATTTTAATGACATTGCACAAGGGATCGGTTGTTGCAACCCCTCCAAATGTTAAACAAATCCCATTACTAATTAATAATTATACCCTAACTTTTAGTAACTAAACCCAACAACTTTCTAAAATACCCCTCATCCCATTTTAAACAAATTAGATTTTGTATATACACCCCCATTTTCCAAACAAATCAAAATTCAAGCTAGACAAGGAAGAGCTAGGGCACGCACCAACTCGGCGACACCATCATCGGCGTTTACTTCCGGCGGCCATACTCCTAGCTGAACCTCTCTCCCCCAGCTGAACCTCATTCACGCCCCTCTCTCTCTTAGGGATGTCAACGGGGCGGGTTTATCCGGGTATCCGCCCCACTCCGCCCCTATTAGGAAGGGTTTGGGATTATCCTAATAGGGTTAGGGGCAGGTTTGAGATTTTTTTTTTAAACCCTATAGGATTTGGGATGAGGGCTTAAAAACTCGCCCCACCCCGATTATATATGTTTATGTATTTTTATTATATTTATTTTATAGGTATTATACAATTAAGTTTCTCCTTGAAAAAATGAAATGTCAATCATGCCTCTTAAGGGATTTAATTTATTTTACTCTTAGAAGCAACAATTATCTTTAATGTTCGTTGATATATTTTGTAATTTATTTAGATATTGAGAAAATTGAGAAAAGTAGAAAGAAAATAGTAAATGGGACGGGACGGTAATAGGATGGAGTCTTTTAATTGGGACGGGAATGAAATTCCAAACCCTGACCCGTCACGGGTTTGGGACGGGAATGGGATGGGATTTTCTTAAATGGGATGGAGTTGGGAAAGGAGTGACCCGTCCCAAACCCGCCCTGTTGACATCCCTACTCTCTCTCTCTCTCTCTCTCTCTCAATTTTTCTTCTTCCACAGCAGCCCCACCGGCCAGCCCACCTACCCCTACCCCCAGTCCTCTCTCACGACTCTCTGTCACACCTCTATCTCTTATGCATCTGTCTCTTAAATTCTCATTCTCCGGCAGTGTCCGCGGCGGCCAGCAATGTCTCCAGTGGTATCCGTTCTTCGACAACTTCCTTGCACATGAGCACCTCCTCCTAGTCTTTTTATTTTTTATGTTTTTTTGGGGGGTTTACTGTGGCTATAACATCATATTTTGGGTTTTTTTTTCCCAGTGTTTTGTTGGGCCAAGAGGGTTGTTCATATTGTGCATATATAGTAAGTATGAAACATCATTTACAGTGGCTATAACATTATTTACAACGGCTATAATGAGATTGCTTCCTATTGTGTTTTGATAGAATACTCCTACAACCTTTGTAGACTATCAATGGAAACAATGAACCGATCACCAATTTTGTAAAACTATTTAACCATTCCGTCAAATTTCCCTTGATTTCAATGGCTTGTCAGATTTGTATGGAATGTGAATGAGAAGAGGATGGACAAGGAAGAGAATGTGAATCAAGAAAGCTTGTAGCATCGAAGAGGACGATGATGTTTTAGGATAGATAAGAAAAGGGAAGACGTAGAGCAGTAAAGGATGAAGCTTTTGACTGAAGCGTAGACATCCAAATTACTCCCTCGGTCCTTGAAAAAAAAAGGCCACTTCTAAAGTGCACACATATTAAAAAAATACATCAATACATTGATTTGTTGTCTTTTTTATTTTTTATTTTCCAAATTACCCTTCTTCTATAATTAAATAACACTAATGCAAGCATGTTGGGGTGGGATTGGGTTAATTAATAAAGGTAATAAGGGAAAGTTAAAAAAATTTGGTTTGACTTTTTAGAATGGCCTATCAATTTAGGACAGCCAAAAAATGAAAGATAGTCTATCTTTCAAGGATGGAGAGAGTAATTAAAATTGGTATTTTAAAAGATAATAAGTCCTTAAAGGTAAATTTGTACAAGGGTCCCCACCCATTGCAATAACAGCTCCCATTGCACAATGTGCAGAACTGAGCCTCTTCAGGATTTGGGCTTGTTTTTGTGCACAATTGAACATGAAAGTTCCCAAGTGTGGGCTTTTGGGCCTGCACCTGTATGTTGAGATTGGGCCTGTTTTTTTTCTCTTTTCTAGCCATAACATGAGCGATCAGCCAAGAATCATTGAATAGCACATTAGTCACTAGCAGATAGGGATGTCAACGTGGCGGGTTTGGGACGGGTCACCCCTTTCCCAACTCCGTCTCATTTAAGAAAACATCATCCCATTCCCGTCCCAAACCTATGACGGATCAGGATTTAGAATCTCATTTTCGTCCCAATTAAAAGACCCCATCTCATTACCGTCCCGTCCCATTTACTATTTTCTTTATACTTTTCTCAATTTTCTCAATACCTAAATAAATTGTAAAATACATCGATGAACATTAAAAATAATTGTTACTTCTAAGAGTAAAATAAATTAAACCCCTTAAAGGGCATGATTGGAATTTTATTAAGGAGAAACTTAATTGTATAATACCTATAAAATAAATATAATAAAAATACATAAACATATATAATCGGGGCGGGGCGGGTTTTTAAGCCCTCATCCCAAACCTATAGGGTTTTCAAAAAAAATCTCAAACCCGCCCCTAACCCTATTAAGATGACCCCAAACCCTTCCCAATAGGGATCGGGTGGGGCTGGTATCCGGATAAACCCGTCCCGTTGACATCCCTACTAGCATACCACACTTGACATATTACATAGTAGCAACAAAAAAATTAAAATTAAAAGGCACTTGAACAAATTACAGATTACATATTACAAAGAAAAAAAGAAAGAAAATTTGAACACTCGACAGATTACAGATTATAGATTACTAAGCAATTAGCAATCTAGCATAGGCTCAACAACAAATGATTCTTTCACAGTTTCACCATTTCTATTGAGGCATAATACACAACACAGTTACACACAAGGCACTTGAACAGAATATACATCATCATAAATTAAAAAGAAACGACTGTGAGGGAGAGTCAGAGAGACGCCGGTGAGGCCAAGAGATGGAGAGACGCTGGTGAGGACCGAGGGACTTGATTCCGATGAGATATGCCAAAGAGGAGAGATGTGGTGAGGAGTGATGACTGACAGACTTTATGCCGGTGAGAGACGCCGGAGAAAAGAGAGACGTCAGTGAGGCGAGAGATAGAGAGACGCCGGTGAACCCAATTACGGTGAAAAAAAAAAAAAAAATACCCTTGATCCTGAGTCAAAATTGGCAAAATCTAGATCGGTTCAATTTAAATTTTACTCCAAATCTAACCTAACTGAACCCAATTGCACCCTTGCCCGCAGTCACACTAAACAAATAACAAATGGCTCAAGCCCTGAGGAGGGGAATCATTCAATCTGAGACCTAACCCATGAGAACTACCAATATTGTCCATCAAATTCCCAATCCTTCTTCACCAATTTCTGACATTCAATAACAAAGGCCAAATTAGGATGAAACACAGAAACTCCTTTCACCATGCTAATAGAACATTCTCAATCAAACTCCACCACCACTTTCCCAAAGCTAATTGCAATCCATAGAATAATGCCTCTCAAATAAAACAGATTAGTAGAAACCATCTGATTGATGGGACAAGAAAAAGGGTTCCATAAAAAATCATTTTATTAAGCCACTTACAAATATACCGGGAAGCAAATAACAAAAACAGTATACTCTTAAGGAACATCATGCACCACTGCTGCTCACATTCCCCAGATTCAAACTAAATCATTCAACAAGCTGAAACTGAAAAAATTGGTTGATAAAAAATACCTGGAGCTAATTGCTACCAAATTACCTTTGTAAAGTGACAATCTTGCAAAATATTTAATGAATCTTAAAGAAGAACAGAGCATGATGAATAGTTTGAATCTACTGCATCAATACATCTTAACTCTATTATTATCATTAAACAAAATTCCATCTTGAATTGCTTGTCAACAAAACATACTTCATCTTTAGTTTTCTTCATTTTCCAATCAAACTAAGAATGAAATATTTGCTCCCTTTCTTTAAGGATCAGGTATGTAGATCTAGTAGAAAAAGTTGCCTGAAGAAACCGGATACAGACATACAGTATAATTTTATCTACCAAGCTGGAATAATAACCCACTGGAATACCCCCAATCATCTGCACAACTTCCTCTGAACGATGAGTTAGCTTATCAACATCCCAGGAAAAAAAAAAGGGCCAAACACTAAAATAGGAGTTGTTAATGGAAACTGGAAAAGTACTCGTGCACAAATGCAAGTAAAAAGATGCTCAAGAGTCCAGGTTAACTGAGAAGTAAACCAGTAATTCGCATATATAAAACTAATACACAAAAAGGGAGAAGGGAACCCCTTCAACTTTCACAACACTTTCAACATCAGAAAATACAATTAAAACAAAATAGCAACTTCAACTTCATCTGTGTAGACCACCAGAACTATCTCCTCACAGCACTTCCCCAACAAACAATTTTACTCATCCATTTCATCATCATCATCATGTATTTCCTCAATCTTCAGCTTTTTCACTGCTTGAGCAGCTTCATTTCTTGGCCCACTCGGGATTTGAATCAACACATCAGACTTCTGCCCAGTGGCTGCATTCACAAGCCCTCCATTCTTCTCAACTCGAAATGTTAACCCTTTTCCTCCTGGTGCCGCATCGATATAAACAGTGGAGTTTTCATCAATTTCCTCCCTTACAAGCATCCTGGATAGCTCTGTCACCACCCTTTTCTCGAGATATCGCCTGATAGGTCTTGCACCATAAACCTAAAATGGAAAATAGCATTGTTAAGTTTTGCAAGTAATCGACGTGAATAACATGTAAAATCATAGAAATGTAAATACTACTAACCGGATCATAGCTCTCTGATAGTATAAAATCCAATGCTGCATCCGTCACAGCCATGGCAACACCCCTTTCTGCTAGGCGACTTGCAACGTCCTTCATTTGCAATCTAGCAACCTTTCTCAATTGCTCATGTGAGAGAGGATCAAATACTACAATCTCATCAAGGCGATTTAGCAACTCTGGCTTAAAGTGCCGCTTCACCTGTCGCATACAAAAAGAAATTTGTTTCAGAACCAGACGTTTCAGTGAAAGACGAGTGTACAAATAGCAAAGATAATGAAATATCATTCAAAAGTTTACCTCTTCCATAACTCGATCACGAGCAGCTTGCATTGAACACTTCCCCATTAGTCCTTGTAGTAGGTGCTCTGCTCCAAGGTTTGAAGTCATGATGATCACCGTGTTCCTGAAGTCGACTGTACGGCCTTGGCCATCAGTTAGCCTTCCATCATCCAAAACTTGAAGAAGAGTATTAAAAACAGAAATGTGCGCTTTCTCAACTTCATCAAATAGCACAACGCTATAAGGTCTGCGCCTCACAGCCTCCGTGAGCTGCCCTCCTTCCTCATGTCCAACATAACTGTGAAAATCGCAACAAAAGTGAGCAATCATTCTCATCATCTCAATAGACATGTAACATTGACTAAATCAGAAAACAAAGTACTTACCCAGGAGGAGCACCAATTAGGCGTGCAACCGAGTGTTGCTCCATATACTCAGACATATCAATCCTTATCAATAGATTCTCATCATCAAAGAGTTGTTCAGCAAGAGCCTTGGCAAGCTCAGTCTTGCCAACACCAGTTGGACCCAAGAAAAGGAACGAACCAGTCGGTTGTTGTGGCCTTCCTAGCCCAGCCCTTGACCTCAACACTGCCTCTGCGACAGCAGCGACTGCTTGGTCTTGTCCTACCACTCTCTGGTGCAACCTCTCAGCAAGCCCAATGAGTCTCCCTTTCTCATTTTGGCCAAGCCTTGTGACAGGTATGCCAGTCCAGCGACTCACGACCTCTGAAATCTGATCTGGTCCAACAGTCTCAGTTAACATCATGTTTTCATCAGTGTCTCCTTCAAGCTTCGCAATGGCAGCCTCCACTTCCTGAATTGCACCATACTTCAGATCCGCAACTCTAGCTAAATCATATCTTCTTTCAGCCTCTTGTACAGAGATCATGAGCTCCTCTCGCTTCTGCTTCAGCCGTCGAATCTCGTCAATCCTTTCTTTCTCCTTTTTGTACTTCATCATCAAAGGCTGAAGCTTATCCCTTAAGTCATCTAGCTCTTTTCGAACCTGAAAACAAAACAAGAAGTTACATCCAGAATGAAAAGACAAATAAATAGCATATTCTAAATAACAAACAGTAATAGGTTACTTCCAAAGGATGCAATACTCACTTCCACCAAACGAGCTTTGCTAGCCTTGTCCTTCTCCTTTTCAAGGGCATGAAGTTCAACTTCTAATTGGATTCTCTTCCTTTCAAGCTTATCAATTTCTTCTGGCTGGCTATCAAGCTGGACTCTCACATTTGCACAAGCTTCATCAACTAAGTCAATTGCCTTGTCCGGAAGATGCCGCCCTATACAAAGAAAAAGCACATATCTTTAAGCATCAACATTTCTCAACTTAATAAAAGACTTTTAAACCATTCACCATATACGTACCAGTGATGTATCTGGCAGAAAGCTGTGCTGCAACCACAAGAGCTCGATCTTGAATCCGAACACCATGATGGCCTTCATACTTCTCTTTCAACCCTCGAAGAATGCTTATTGTGTCGGTAACGCTGGGCTCAGCTACATAAACCTGTTGGAACCGTCTCTCGAATGCTGCATCTTTCTCCACATACTTCCTGTATTCTTCAAGTGTCGTCGCACCAATGCATCGAAGCTGACCTCTAGCCAGCATGGGCTTAAAGAGGTTTGCAGCATCCATAGATCCCTCTGTTCGACCAGCACCGAGAACAAGGTGAATTTCATCGATAAACAATATAACTTTCCCTTCAGCATCTTCCACTTCTTTCAATACAGCTTTCAACCTTTCCTCAAACTCTCCTCTATATTTTGCTCCCGCAACAAGAGCACCCATATCCAATGCCACAAGCCTCACCTCAGAAAGATTACTAGGAACATCCCCTCTTACTATTCTCTGTGCCAAGCCTTCTACCACAGCAGTTTTACCCACACCGGGCTCTCCGATTAGAACCGGGTTGTTCTTGGTTCTTCTCGATAAAATCCTAATAACCCTTCGAATCTCTTCATCGCGGCCAATGACTGGATCGAGCTTCCCAGCCTGCTCAACAAGATCGCGCCCATAGGTCTTCAAAGCCTGGAATGTAGTATCCCCTGAAGCACTTTCTACCTTCCTCCCTTCCTTCCCACGAAGCTTCTCAACCTCAGATTTCACTCTAGCTGGACTAACCCCAGCTTCTTTAAGGAGGTCTGAAATTTGAGAATCCTCAAGAAGGCCAATGATTAACTGATCAACGGCTAAATGGGTATCGTTGCGCGCTTTTTGCGCTGTTTGTGCTCGACGAATCGCTTTGATCAAAGTAGTACTCGCTGGGATCTCATCGGGGGGAGGGCTTTGAGATGGGAGTTTATTCAAGGCTTTTCTAAAAACTCTCTCAACAGAATTGGCAGCCTCTTCTCCTCCACCTGCACTGGCAATCGCTTGGTGGAAAATGCCATTGGGATCTGCAATCAATCCCACAGCAAGATGGAGTGTAGTAAACTGGGCATGACCAGCATGCATTGCCAGTTCATGAGCCCCAGCAAGAGCCTCATTTGTCTTGTGGGTGAACTTGTCAGGGTTCATTTCTGCTTCTTAGTTCCTTAAAAAAACTGCAATGAAAACAAAATTAAGAACACAGAACAAATAACCCAAAAAAGATATATTGAAAAGTAAGCAAAAATAACAAAAATGCACGACTATTACTCTACGGGTTCTGACCCGTGCAATACAGACGAGAAGCAACATGTAATGAAGGGGAATATTGAATGTTAAGACTGTTTGGTTGTTGGGAAAATGTAGAAAAACAACATAAATCTACGATTTGAATCTTACGTTTCCCAATAATTATACTGAGGAAAATAATTCCCCTCAACCAAAAGCCTATAACAATTATTTTCCTCTGCTCAGTTGATCATTCACATTACATTCTCAACAAATAAATAAAATGAAATCGTTATGTAGCTGAGAAAATGTGAGAACAATTGAACAACTCAACAAAGTAACAAACCAATGTATTAAAAATTTTCATTATTAACACCAAAGAAAATCAAAACTGTACTCAATGTCGCCTAATATCACGGGGCTTCTCATTTTTCATCTAATAAAACGGACAGATCAAGTAAATTTCCTCTCAAATTCGTGCATTTTCTTAGCAACCAGATCAAATGCATAGGAACAGAACACGATATGTATTACAATTTCTCTACAATACTTCGATCTTTTGGGTTTTTTTCATGCACATCTTCAATGCATTCTCTCACCAACTACATAACGGATGTCTCGGAAAACAGAGTAGACCAATAAAAGAAGAGCATCAAAATGAAAATTTGATTCAAAAATATCAAACACACACACACATGCAAGCATATACATATATATAGAAAGAGAGAGAGAGAGAGAGATTTTATGGCGTTCTAGCAAATGATCCAAGTGAAATGTGTTTTTTGATCAGCGGGTGATAGTCAGTGGAATCAATTTCTGTGAAGAATAGGTGAGTACTAAATTTTCTTCATGATAACTCTGATTCCGTGTCGGCTTTAATGCACATATTCTTTCATTTTCTCAGTAACCAAAAAAAAGATAGTAAACAAAACAGAAAAAACACAAAATCTTGATATCTTGCACATTAAAGGTAAACCCACAAAAATTCATAACATCAAAAAGAAAATTCGCTACAAACATATAACACACGCACATACAACCATATATATATATATATATATATATATATATATATATATATATATATAGAGAGAGAGAGAGAGAGAGATACTTACGCTTTGGCAAATGATCCGAGCTAGTGCTGTGATCTTAGAATGATTTTCAACTGACAAAATGGTTATGAAGTTCTTCTTTCAGAAAACGCAACGTTTCGCTGCTGCTGCTTCTTCTTGTTCTTGATTTCTTACTAGATTTATGAGTGTGGAGAGAGAATTGAATTGAAGGAGAAGAGAAGAGGGAGAGTGTCTTTTTGTTAAGGCAAGAGAGACGTCTGGAAGATACAGCGAGGTTGCTAGAAACTACTGGATCCTATTTTGTCACTATCATTTTTATTTTTTAATGCTTCTATTATCACCCTCATCCATTATTTTCCTTTTTTTTATTTTTGTTCGTAAATGGAAGGTCCTAGAGTGATCCAGAGTAGTATTCTCACGCGCCATGTAAGGGATTGTGGACACCTTCCAATTTAAAAATAATTCATGCTTTTTCTTTTTTGGCCTTTTCATTTCTCAAGATATAATTCGAATAGGCCGGAAAATATGGTAATATGCAAAGGGACAAACCTAAATTGGGATAGTGGGGAGTCGTGGGGTTCCAAAGTTTTTGGAAAATTTTTTATTTTATTTAAATAAATTTTAAATTTATTAAAATTATGTATGAGTGACTCTCGACTTCTGTAACTTCATTTTAAATCATTTTATATTTAGTGCCAGATGGACTACCCACTTTGATTGTCTTTTGAATCGGTTTTTCTCATATGGGATAAGATTCATACTCATAATAAATTTATATAGATTTTATCTCATGTGGAAAAATGAAAATAATGCATTTAAAATGGTGATTTGCGAACATGAGTTTTGTTCAATGAAAAAATGTTAAGTAGTGCATATCGCTTGACCAAAAAAAAAATGATGATTTGTCAAAATTTTTATTTTAATTATTGAAATAATTGCATTACTATGGTACAACTAGTATGGTATGAATGGCTAAAGAAAGCTTGATTTTTATCATCGATAAAAAGCTAATCAAAGTGTTAAAATTTGATTATTAATGTTAGAGAAAGAAAGTAGGCGAACTCAAATTGGAAATCTTTCGACTTCCCACGTATGTATTTTCGGCTCTTTAATCACATTTGAGTCTATTTACTTTTAATCTTTAACATTTTGATTTTCTCAAGCTTTTTCTTTTCTCTAAAAGTAGAATTTCTTGAACATTATTATTATTTTTATTTTAAATAATAAATCTCATTTAAATTTTTCTTCCAATTTTTTTAAAAAGCGGCTTCACTTAATCTGTTAGGATCTGTTCGGGAATTTCGAAAACTAGCTCTGGCCGGTTCTGATTTATTTATGTTATATGGGCTTTATATAAATCAGCTTACAGTTGGTTTGAAAAAAAATTGTGTTTATATTTTATTTTCTGGATAGAATTAAACTGATCTACAGAAAAAATGCACTTACCAAACAGTACTAAATAAAAACCAGACAAATTTATCCTCAACTGACCAAGTTCTTAAGTTTGCCAAACACCCCCTTACTCTCTTTTAACATTTTTAATTTTATTTTCTAAATAAAAAATTCCAATCGACTTCTTTCCTTTTAAAATATTTTTAGTCATTTTTATATATTAATATACATGCTTTATTAAAAAAAAAAAAAAAAAAAAAAAGTGAAATTAAATGAAAAAAATTATGTTTTAAAATAATTTTTACATAATTAATTTAAGAAATGAGATTTCGTAAATTCACATGCCATGCAAATAGACAATTAGAATAAAAAACCAGGTTCGCAAAGGCTATGGATAGCGCGTGTGCTGCACTCTCTGAAATAGAGAGTAACTATTGAATTTCTCGATCTCACAAAATAAAAAGTACCTTTAGAATTTTTTAGTAAACTTTATTCTGATTCTTACACGTGTACAATAAAAATCGTCAAAACAGTGAACGGCTTACTTCACTTCTATAGTCCTCCTCCTCTCCTTATCTCCTTACCTCGGAGGAGTGGGGTTTGGATTTGCTGTTGATCTAACACCTGATGAACAGGTGTTGATCAACCGCAAGATTGATGACGCTGAGGCTACAAGGGCCATCCAACGGCAGGGGAAAGAAACGCCTTTCTGGGCGTCGTTTCGGAGCCTTAGGCCAAACGTTGACTTCCGTTTGGGTTGGCTGAAGAAAAAATTATCCCAAATTTTTGGTCTTGTAATTGAAACTCGGCCATTAAATCACTGCCTCCACCTTCATAAGAAGAATTCATCAAAGAAGAGGAAGATCCGATTATTGAGAAAAGTGAAGCAGGCCACGAAGTAGATATAGAAGAAAGAAGGATTTGGAATAGTGAGAGAAGAAGGAAGGTTCATCACAACACCAGAACTGCCAAGAAGCCGTGAAGCAGAAGCGGAATTTTAAAACCGCAAAACAACTATTTTAAGGCAATTATTATAAATTAGATCGATTGACTTCAACCAGAATTGAATAATTTTAAGGCGCGCGCATATGGCAAAATCGACTCACAGAAGAAAAGGAACAATTCATTACATTTTTCCAACTACTCATGGATTTGACAATGGAAAATACTGAACATTCCAAAAATAATTATATGATATGGCTGATGATTTAATCTTTCTTTTTTTTTTTTAATAAATTTTGTCTCTCTCTATCTCTCTCAAACGCTGGTGCAAATCAAACCATGTTAAATATAGCCAATCCCGATATTATTTTGTAACAAATATATCATATAATATTTGATCATTATATATGCATATTTCAGATTCATAATCGCATAATGGGACAAATATGGCACCGAAAAAGAGTAAAAAGCAAACCAAAAATACCTTTGGCTTGCATTCAAACCAAATAACAGCCGTCTCATTCACCCAATTTCAAGGAAAACACATACATACAGCCCATGAACCTTGAGAAGAAACTAGAAACTAGAAACAAACAGAGTTCCTGAGGCAAATCAAGAAGGTAGTAGTACATTATTTCTCATCCATTTCAACACAACAATATCCAAACTGGGGCCGAGTATCCTGACAACTAAGTGCCAGCCAGACTGAAATTTACTACAACTTTGTATCAGATACCTACGTCATGTGAATGCACTATTTAAGCAACATCCTAACACCACCTTAAGTTCAAAACCTGTCTAAAGATAGCTACTTTTAGAAGGGGGCGTAGGAAATTAGGGGACACTTTGGAAAATTCAGCAATTTATTATTTTTGCTGAGATTCAGATACATAAGAGATACGCAAATTCTATAGAAATTCAATAAGTTGCACCGAATAAAATTATTTAGAAAAAGAAAAAAAATCGAGCTGCCTAGATTGTGTAGCAAATTTGGGAATTCATAACTTCGGACCTGGACCAAAATAATATTTACCCATTAATTTGTGACTAAAAGATGATGCTCCAAGGACATAGGAGAACGAGAATACACATAAATATCTGAAAATTTAGCTAACTACATGTGAACACTACCGAAACCAGGCTGAGCTTCTGTTCTCCCCATTTACTGAAAAAATGTTGGGGCATCCCAAGTTTCTTTTGAACTTCCACAGAAATATACAAAGACCCAACTTATATTTGTCAAGAATGACATCAATGGCCTAAATTGAAGAGATGAAACAGCCTCCATTTGCTTTTTAAGGAGACAACTAAAATCCATTCTTCTCCTGCATTCCAATTTTGTGTGGTTCTATTGTGGAGGTGCAAGTTGTATAAAAGTGAGAAGAAAATAGACCAGAGAAGCATGAGGAATGTGGAGACAATTGACCGAAAAAGGGGGGAAAAATCAATTAATTAATGATCAAAGTGAAAGACATTGTACCCTGTCAGGGAGATTCCTAGGCATTGGAAGTGCAGTAACATATCTCTGGGGGCAGGTTTTCTGAGCATTTGCAGTTGCATCAGAGGACGATGAGGTCTCGGCCCCATCAGCTTGGCCCCGCCCGTGGAACTTGGCAAAACGATTGATGACAGAGAACTTCTCTAGATCCTGACATTCCACTCTCAAATCTAAGATTGAGGCTCTCTTGTCCAATCTGCATCATTAAAAGCAAAAAAAGTTGAGAGAGAGTCGATATTAAACACATGAAGCTTATGACCAGAAACCAAATCAAATAATAATGGCGGCAGCAGAAGATCTAAACAATTACAATAAGTTCTCTTTCTAATTACCCATAAAGTCTACTAACAGAAATCTTCTTCAAGCATTCACTTTTAGATTTATCTGTCCTTGACCTACCATCATCCCTCTCAACATCCTCACTTCTTTTACACCAATTTCATCAGATGTTCCTAACTTACAAAACATGATGTAACCATGGAGCATGGTTGTCTCGCTGTAGTTAAAGAGTTTTCCTTCAATTGTATTCTGGAATCTGAATGTGATGGTTACATAACACACCAAAAGCATATTTAAATTTATCCAGCCAAACCACAATTCTGCAGGCAATATCATACTCATGAAGGACCAAGCTTAGGTACCGAAAGGAAAAGATGCAATGTAGGAATATTGGAAAAAATTGAAGAATTAAGACGATAATCATCTCAACAAAGCCTTATCCCAATTATTTTGAATAAGCCATACAAATTCTTCTTTGTTACTCTGCTCTATCCAGGGCTGTATCATTCTCCTTTACTTAAGACATATATAAACAAAAATTATGGTGCCTTAACAACCCCTGACCAGCAATAGCATAACTTGAAACGAGTAAGATTGGAAAAGGCAACAGACTTTATACAAAACACTACAACTTCAATATTGATATAACTATTGAACGGGTAACAGTTTGATATTAAAAAGGCTGACAACATGGTCACTAGACTAGCTGGCAGAAAATACAGTATGTTAACAAAAAGACATTAATAACACTAAAAAAAAATTTAAATTTAAAAAACTAAAGATATGGAAAGTTACCTCAAATAATCACTTTCTAGTTGCCTTGCTCTGCCAATGAAGTCATCCATAACTTTTGAGAAGTACTGATCACCAATTCTCTCAGATGTTTTAAGCTTCTCAGACGGGCTACAAAGCATTTAAAAAAAAAATTGTTATTATAATGGACCAAATAAATCATGCACTAACACCTATAAATATTAAACGTGATCCAGCATAAGCAAGTAAGAAAAATTTCACATAATACAATAGCAATTCTTACAGGTTTCCACTGTCAAGAGGCACAGGGGAATCGCTTCCCAAGCAAGAGATTAGGCTGCATGCATCACCTAATGCTAATCTAGCAACAAAGTAAGCCACACTCTCATAGTTTGAACTGGCATCTGCAGAGAGAACTGATGCTGGAGGAGGGCGAAGCAGTTGCTGCATAAGCTGTGTTGACAAGATGAGCCTTCTTCTCGGCCTAAGCATTGATGGCCAGTCGTCAATCATCTCAGCTTCATCTTCTACCTGTGATCAAAACAAAGCCATTAGAACACTAGGAGAACAATGAGATACTTAAACAGAAAAAGATAATACACAACTGAAGTTGGTGAAACCAGTTAAATTATGAGCACACCTTCTCAAACAGTCGATTTGCTACTTGGGCCCAGTCTACTTCTGCGATGCTGCAAACAATAAAACTTTACACATTAGAAACCCAACTTGCACAAATTAAAATAATAATAAATCAACAACATAAAACCAACTGAGAAATATACTAGGTAAAGCAAAACAATATTAAAAAAGCAACCATTTGGTGTTATCAAATTAACAAAAGCGAATGAACTATTACACTTTAAGTTGGGGGAATTCAACAAAAACATAATTTAGGGAAAAAAATGTGATCAATGCACTGTTTATGACAACCACCTGATATTCTGAAGTCTTTGGGAACCCTGTGTCACTTCTTTATGCCATGGTAGAAGCTCTGATGTAGCACTTTTACGCTTCTTTGGTCTTACAACCACCAAAGTTTGATCAGTGACAGCAGGAGGCAACAAATGGGATGAGAAATGCTCAGTTGCTATTGATGTTGAGGTTGAACTTTGCAGCACGTCACCATATTGATTGGTATCAGCAGCAGCATTTACTTGCTCCATTCGACTATGCGTGTGCAAACTATCAGAAGACTTTCCAATAATGAATGGCTGTTCCAGAGTCTTTAAAGTGGCATTTTTCTGTGAATCATACATTGGCAGAATCTGCCCATTTTTAAAGGTTCCATATTGATCAAACCAGGAAGGTGCCATCAGAGGACTAATCTGAGGATGCTCGGATCTAACAGAAACTGCATTATTACCACTACGGTCATTCTGAGAATCATTTCGACCAAATGAAAGCTTATCCTGAGAAGATATATTTCCAAGTTGAGCAAATGCATTCCTATCCCGATTATCCCCTGGCTCTGATGAAAAGCTTAGCATCTTAGCATCTCCGGATGGAACTGGGGCACGATTAACTGATGCATCTCTGACCACAGTATTGAACCCATACGATAAATGTTGTCCTACCCTGGGAGCTAACTGCTGAGTGTCCGGGCTGCAATCTGGTCCCTTAAATCTCTTCAAGCCCCTATTACTTGGATCAGTCTCGGGACTCTTCATGGCCTGCACTTGATGCAGTAATGAGTAATTTCGATGCAAATTGTTATCTGGTTTTAAAGAACGGCCAAATGCTTCAATATCTCTTTGGGTAGCTGCAGTTATCAAAACAGATGCATCAGAATGATGCTTTACAATGGATCCTTTCCCTTGTGCACTCATTGCATTTTGAGCCAGGTCGACGTTCTCAGATGACACTTGCTGCCAGGGGCTATCTTTCACCAGCTGCTCTTCCCCAGAAACAAAACCTTGTGTGTTCACAGAACATGCACCAGGCTCAGATGCGCTGTCCCCTCCTTTCTGGGCATCTTGATCATCTCCCTTCTGTGGGACAGGGGGAGTTGTACCTGAATTACTATTTGATTGAAGATGAGAATCAAACAAGCTGGAAGGAGCCTTGCGAGGTTGGGCACCTAATAATCGTTGCTGAGTTGAAATATTGGTCCAGGCATTAGGTAACATTGTTGAGAAGGAACCTCGTTGAGCAATGCCAGATGTTACAGAAGGCTCTGAGACTGGCACAGCATCCTCCAACACCGGGATTTGTTGGGTTGGAATTCTTACATGATGGGATTGGTCAACACTACTTGGCTGGGATATGTTTGCAGGAGAAGTAAGGTTATTATGTGAAGTACTGCCAGCTTTGTCCGGCAATGATGCCGGTGGAGATTGACTTGTTTGAGCTCTATCACGAGAGTCATCTATATGTTTAAAACGAGCAAGCCTATCAAATGACATATTGACAGACTGATTTGCTGTCACTTGTCCACTTACACCAGTCATGTGCTGATTATGAAGCTGACTTCTTGTATAGGGAAAACCAGAAGTAAAAGGCACGGAAAAATTTCCTTGGACATTATACTGTGAGGCTTCATTGACAGTTTGTCCGGGAATACCAGCTTTATTGTTCCTGAATTCACCTTGAGATGTTTCTCGAAAAGGTAAAGACTGAACTGAAGCTGTGGGAGCCAACCACGTGTGGCTTTTATCTCCTATCTCAGGAGTGAAAAGATTCGAACTGAAAGAATTACCCGTCTGAGAGGAGCTCTGAGAAGATAAGGCATGGTTTTGAATGGGCAATCTTTGAGATGGAGGGGCCAGTTGTAAACCAAAACCTTGAGAAGCAGAAGACTGATTTCGCTGAAGGTGACCAACAGATCCATCAGAGGTTTCTCCTTCATGCATCTCAGACAATGGATTGCGATCGGAAGAGCTTAAGTGTGTTGCGGTACCATGTTCCCTTGATTGATCCACCTTGTGAAGAAGCTCGAGCATATTTTGACTGTAATGAATGAGAACAGTCAAAGTTTACAGCTCAACCCATGCAAGAAATTATTAAAAAAAACAATAAAAGGGACGAATAAAAATAAACACTATAAACAACTTGAGGCACTGCAAAAAGCAGTAATTATTCAAAAGTAATGCAAAGCCTGGGCAAATTTTGAATATCATAATCAACATGTGAAATCAAGGCTGCAACAAATAGATAGAAAAACCCAAAAAAGCAACTACCTTGAGTGAGCAGCCTTGTTTGAGGCATAAATACCAGCAGATCTGTCAAAGGGAGCAGACATACTAGGTGCATAACCTGAAAGACTGCCTCTAGAAGGTACTTCATCTAAACCTTTCGTGTCTCCTTGAGAATCAGGTACTCGCCCCTGTGAATAAAAGAACATTAACATTTTCTGTCTTTCTTAAGACTTTGAAAAGACAAAGCCATCAGCATTATTTTCAAATATTGTAAATTCCAACAATCACCTTTTCCATTTCCATTGAACTTTTAGGAATGTGACCAACAAATTTAGACTGCTCAAAGTACCCTAGGTCGTGACTTTTTAATCCTCGAGAACCCTGCTGGGTCATGGCCTGTGAATGTGCAACATGTTTGGGTCCATAATATGGTTCCACGTCCTCATCTAAATTTCCCATAGGATGATACTGAAATTTGCGAGACCCAGAAGATTTCCGACCAATCTGAGCAGATGACTTTTGTTTGGCCCCAGGCAAAGAACGTGACTCCACATCTAACCAAACATTTTCTCCCAAACCACCGGTGGAAGCATGGTGAGATAAGTTAGAGCGATAACTGTCACCAGAGTTGTCTTTTTTATCACAATTATCTATTTCATGCATTTCAACTGCCCCCTTGTCAGAGGTATTCACAGATGACTCCAATACTTGAGGGGCCTTGTTCAGATGATGCTGGTATTTCCCAAAACCCTCGCCTCCTTTAGAGTTCATCGGTGAATCAACACGTTTCCAGTAATCCAGTTGATGACTATTAGGAAGCTGTTGACTTGTTTCCTGGTTGCCCTTTGAAGTGCTTGAATGGGGCACTGCAGAAACATTATTCTGATTAGAATCTTCTCTGTTGACCCGTAGACTTCCTATGGCAGATTTTACACGCTCCAATTCAACAGTAGAATTATGTACAGAATCAGGCTTCCATGCAGCAGCACCATGATCCGTTTCCTCATGCATGGCTCTTTTATGTTCATTACTCTGAGAAAGCTGCAATGAATTTGCATTTTCAGATATTTTCAATGCAGCATTCCCACTGGGTGATACACTCTCCATAAAATTCAAACCATTTGGTTTATTGCACGGTTGGCCACCTGAGTTATAAGAGGATATGTTATGTTGATGGGTCCAAGAACCCGAAATGCTCTTCACATTTAATTCTGCATCTGAAGAATGAGCAGCATTTCCATAAATTTGACTCCCTTCACCAAGCGGCTTCTGTAGAGGACTGCAACCCGACCACTTGCTTCCTTCTTCTGATGATTGCTGAATGGATCTGTGAGAAGAATTGGACTGAAACCTATCACTCTTTTCAGATGAAAGTTTGAGTCCTGACTGCTGAAAACCCTGAATGCCACAATAATTAGCACTCATATTCGTATCGTCAGACAGTGGAAAAGGTCTGGTGCTCAATGAAGTTACGTTCTGTGAGTTGTTATCAGCCCAAACTGTTTGCTGTTTCCCACTGTCACTGAATGTTGAGGGCTGGTGATTGCCGGTTGGAGGATCACTATTCGGAAAAGTCAGACCACTCCACTCTTCCGGTAGCCCTACATCACCACTAGAAGTTTCTGCTACAGCAGACTGCATAAGAGCACTCCAACTCCCACTTTGCATGGTAGGAAATGCATTTGGAAAATCTGTACCATCCAACGGATTATAGCCTCCTGTGACCGTGCTAGTGCTTCTGCCAAAGGCATCCCAGATATTGTCATCTGTACCAAACAAAATTTTTTCTTCAGTTGGATCTAGAGGAACCGCACTCTGTGAAGGGGTAACCTGCATTGCAGTTTTGTCCTGTAATGTTTCTGACGAACCCCCTGGCTCTTGCCTCCCCCGGAATTCCTGCGCAGCTGCATTTCTTTGTTGGGCATTAACTTGTGAGTTTTCCAAAACAACACCACTATTTAGACCTTGACCAGGAACATGCCCAAACAAATTTTTCCCTTGAAAGCCTGGTCTAGAAACCAAAGTTCCATCCTGCATGCTTACCTGATCTGGAAAAACAGTATACTGGTTACCTGGAAAAGAATTTCCACTGGCAGCTAATTGCTGCATTGTGGGCTTATCCATTTGGTTATGAGAATATTGACTCGAAGTGCCTCTTGTGCTGGAGATAGGAAACCCATAAAGAGATTGATCGACCTGTTGAGGAACCAAACCCATCATGCGCAGTGCCTGGCCTTGCTCAGGGGAAAGCATAAGTCCATTAGAGGACCCTTGCATGACTGGAGATGCACCACGCTGCAACCAGCTTGCGTTACCTGCCATAAGCTCAGGCTGCCACGCATAATCATGGATAGGAGTGCCATTAATCAGGGCAGGAGAATGGTTGCTAGCTGCCTGTTTTGCAATGGAGGATATACGATTTATTGAATTTTGTTGCCTAACTTCTTGTTGCTGAAGTTGTTGCTGCCTCTGCAGTTCTTGCATTTGCTTTAGCATGGCTTGTTGCTGCAGCAGCTGCATGTCACCAAACCCAGACTGTTGCCTTGGCAAAGATTGCAGCATGCCTGGTTGCTGGCCACTCATTTGCTGCTGACCACCAAGAAAATCAAAATTAACAGGAGATTCAGTGGCTTCCAACCTCATTGGACCTTTCTTATGATGTTCAGGACCATTCCCTTGTTGTGATTCAAGAATAAATAAGCCTCTCGAAGTTACATTATGCCGATCAGGTTCTGTATCCACTCCCAAAAAGTTTGCTTCATTCTGCCTTGTCTGGAAAACCTGATGCCCATGCATATAGCCATTCAAATTTGACTGCAGGCTTGGTGACTGACTTTTGGAAAACTCAGGCCTCAAAGTTGATTGAGTAAAGTTCAAGCCATGTGGAACTCGTGAAGACTGACTGGCGTGTCCTCTTTCAGAATCTGCTAGTGCTAAAAGAAAAGGGAAAAAATGTTTAAAGCAGGGAGCAGTACTTCAAAGGATCCGACAAACGTATATTTAAAAACCATGATCAGTATCATGCTAAAAACAAAAGGAAAAAGGAAAACAAAATAACTCAGTTCTAATAAAATGCTTTAGGGAAAACATTACTAAGCATTGCAAACCAACGAAGCCAGGTAAAATGATTGATACCTGAGTGCTGTACATTGATACTTTTGGAATTGGAAATCAGAGGTGCGCCAATCTCTCTCTGGTTTCCAACCCACAGATTGTTACTTAGCACCGGCCAGTTCCCGTCTACAACCTGTGAATGATGCTGGCTCTGGGACAAGTCCTGGTCAAAGAAATTGTGGACCCTGTCTCCAACTTCGTTGCCAGGCATTAATAATCCAGCCCTCAAAATTTTCAGCAGCTAAGATTTTATGAGGGAGAAAAGACTACCTAAAAGAGATAAATAAGTTGAAAACTTCCGAATTCTGGTATTTTCACAAGAAACCATATTTGTGAAGCTCCAACCAGTATGCAAATTTAATACAAATACAATCATGTTCTGAAGCACACCTCTTTTCTGTATATACAAATGTCACCCTAATTGCCATGTTCCAGCCCTCAAAACATCATCCTGCACACAAACAGTCTAATTTATTAATAAAAACCAGATAGGATGATAAATAACAGCCGAATGACAACTAACACAGACATGTGCAAAAAATCATATCAAGCCAACAGAGAACAAAAATATTCTAGGATACTCCTTGTTCTTTGACTGACATGATCAAGGAAAACAAAAACAATAGTGTAAATAAATCTCTCTTCAAAAAATTCCACCATCAAGCCTTCTTCAAAAAATTCCACCATCAAGCCTTGTACTTATTCTTTCATTCAACAAGTGAGCTTGAATTAACATAACATCTTCTGATCTCTTGTACAAGATATGTGTTTAATAATGCATGCAATGCCATTTATACATGCAGACACACCTTGTTCCTTTGTGTTGACATAATTTAAAATAAATATTTATATATATGGGTATATTGATAAACTAGTAAAATTCCATCATTAGACCAAGAGCTTCTTATTCTTGCACACAAGAAGTGATCTCCAATATGACATAACACCTTCCATGCATTTAGGTGATAAGGTGACAAGTCATAACTAGGCACACTGCCAAGCTATTTTGCGGTGTGCTTGGCCAGTAAATCTCTCTGTGGCAAAGGAAAACAACTTATACTAAAATCCTGTTATGCATAAATCTAAAAAATCTTAAACATTCATATAAAATCCAAATATAAGGGCCTAAGCCAAAATCAGCTAAAAGACTACTAAGACAAAATCATTCTATAAAAATTACCCAGGAGGATCTCCTCTAAACTTACGACTAATCCAGATATTTTGGACATTTTAACTCTAAGCAGCTCACATACAGTTAAACAAATATTATTTGCCAGATAACACTTGTAGTGGTCACACACACACACACACACAAAAAAAATTCATTTAACTCTATGATACATAATATTACATGCCATGATAATAAATGTATTATTTAACTCTGTGAGACATAAAATACTACATGACATGACAATAAACTTAGTTAAGTTTAACAGAAATACACTAGCTATATTATGGTAAGTTATGTTATAAACTTGGTAATTTTTCACATATTCTATTGCAATTCAAGTTCCCGCCACTAGGTGCTACTTAGACACCCACCCCCGACCCTCTTTTATTTTCCTTTTCCTCCTTTCAAGAACATATTAGCTTTTGGCACATTTTCTCTGGACCATGTTATGCTGGTGTTTTGGTCTCTATTTCAAAACCAAAACTCTTGGATGAATGAAATTACACTAGTCCCATCCTAGAGTTTACCACAAACCTACAAAACCAGATATTTCTTCTCATGTTCAAAAAATTTAAGGTACAACATCCTAATCAAACTTCCACGAACGATCCATGAAATACGACATGTTTCCATGTAATATTAATCTGGCACCACAATTGTGCCTTTTTACAAAACCATCAAAACTGTCTTGACAAATCCAAGGTTAGTTTATCTCCTTCTACATAAAACATCCATATCAAACTTTTCTGGGCATTCCATTATGACATGACACCAATTATATTAAAAACTAAAGGATATATACAATATCAATATGTATATATAGAAAGATAGATATTAAGAAGCGTACAAACAATAAATAAGAAAAGAGTAGGGGAAATAAATCATTTTCTTTGCGACTTCCTCAACATATTTCCTGTCATCAAAATCCTCAACTACAAATAGCTAAAAAAGTATGAGCAAAACCATTTTCTTGGTGACTTCCTCAACATATTTCCTGTCATCAATTTCTGAAATTCCTCTACTGCCAAATAAACCAAAATAGAGCTCACAGGACCATTATTTTGCTTATTCTGGTACAAGCATTAGAAAAGAAAAAATCCATAACCGAGTGAGGGCCCACCTAAGAAAACTTCACGAGGAGTAACATATCCCCATAATGCAAAAGCAAAGGGGAAATAAATCAAGAGGTGATCCACAAGCCAGGCATTTTCCATGCACATGACTTTGCAACTAGGAGTACAGTCTAGATAAAAGTTGAACCACCATTGGAAGCTCAAGGCCATCAATCAGACAAAGAATATAAGACGTTATCCAAAATTTGCTTACGCCAATCTGCCCCTCTGGAAAAAACATCCTGATCAGGACACTCAACCAAGAGTGAGTGAGTGTGCGTGTGTGTGTGTATACATATAATGCTTATCTCCACTCTCCAGTATCCACTCTCATTAGAGTCCTATGCAATTGGGCCAACAGATGATCCCTGTTATCAAGCCCCCAATCTTGAAGATCTCTCCTAAAAGTTGGAGAGACCCTACTATATCCCATTTACATACAGTTCCTTACCAGGCAGACAAAGAAACTGCTATAGCAAGGGAAAAACTACAAATATTTGCCAAAAGTCCACTCCTTGAACCACGAATCCAACCACATATTTTAAAAATCACCATTGTCAATTGCATATTTCACCCATCTTCTAGTCTAAAAGCAATATAAACTCTAGAAATACCTTTGAATAAGTTGCCAACACAAGAGTTTCCCACTCTATTCGTTGACCAGCCCAAGTACCCAACTGAGAAATTCGTGCTTTACTGCAATGCCAACCCTCTACAAATTATCACTTCCCACTCAAAACTTTAGGAGAAGCTTCCTCCTTTCTGGTAGACATGGTATTTCAATTCTTCATCCTTACCACACCATCAAACCATCAAAAGTTTTTTCTTGATCAAATAATAATTGTATTGATTGTATCAACTCTTAATCGAAAGGGCTTAACAAGAATCACTGCACAGACAAGGTCTACAAGCCAACTCAGAGAGAAATACAAACAAAAAAAAAGGGGGGGGGGGGGCAGTTACAATTGCAACGAATCAAAAAAGTTATGAAAAGAATCCTGGTTAACAAAAACCTCTAAGTCCTTCCATTCAAAAAGGTATCTAGCCAACTTAAACTTTAGTTATACACTAGTAATCTCGACTCCATAAAAAATTCTACAGTTCTGCTCTAACCAAAGAGCCCAAAACACTGCATGAGGTGCCATCTACTATTCGGATAACGAGCCTCCATTTGCACTCTTACACCAACTCTCCATCAGTCAAAAAAACTGAACTGTGTAAAATCCAATCTAAGCCAAATGTTCCAAAACAAAATGCCCACAAAAAACTTGCTACTTTGCAATGCAATATAAGATGGTCCACCGATTCCTATGGTTCTTCACACATGATACAACAGTTTGGTAAACAAAAATTGAACAACAGAAAAGTTCCTATTGAAGCTCTGGTAAATTCTTGGCCATCGCCATGGGATGGAGAATGAGAAAAGAAAGTGATCCAGACGATTCACCAAAACATTCTTGAATGAAGTGATTTTTCCTCCTTTCAAAAAGTAGACATTCTTTAAAGGAGACGATCTCTCTATGTTACTCGCACCAAACCCTACAATGGAGAGGATTTGAAAAGGACTTCCGAGAAACTGGAGAAAACTAAACCTACAGAGAAATTAGAAGCCAACTCGTGCAAATTATCACAATTCCATCAAGTCCAATCTTGTTAAGATTTATCTTCAAGCCCAACACTGTAGCAAACATCTAAGAATCCTCAACTTAGAATGAGTTAGTATGCTAAATGAAAGCATGTCACCAGCAAACTAGAGATGATTGATGGCTCTTCATGAACCACAGAAAAAGCCTAAACTAATACAGGAGGAGATAGAGGATCCCCTTATATAACACCCATAAATCTTTTGAAAAATCCTACAACCCTTCTCCACTTACCCCAAACTCCTCGTACAACAAATATAGTAAAGATTTCATGGTTCCATGCTTTTCTACAGTCGAAACAAACCTCACAAATCAGACCCATTATCCAACATTTCTTGCTAAAATTTCAATTGAAATAAAAGCACCATCCAAACCTGCTTACCTTGAATAAAGGTTATCTGACGAGGACAAAACACCCTTTAAAAACCATTAGTAGCTTGTTGGCAAGCACATTGCCTAAAATTTTATAAGCACTCACAACCAAAGCGATCAAATGAAAACCTACAACATCAACAATCAAAAAGCCCCCCAACTCTTCAAAACTAGGGATGAAAGTGGCGTTAAAGATTCCCTCCATTCTTCCCTTACTATAGTATTTGTCCATAATTTCTAGAAATTTCCTCCTAATAACCCTCAAACATTATTCTTAATTAAGCTAGTATAAATCTTTCCAAACCTAGAGCTTTGTCTACATTCAAGTCTTACAAATCCACCTCTTTAGAAAAACATATTTATTAACCAATCCAAGTCTTGATCGAAACGAATTCTACACTCCCATTCAAACTCACTATCCAAGACAATGTGTTGGTGTTCTAGCTAGAGTTTTATGGTATAATCTATTTCAGCTTGCGGAAATGTATTGCGTTGCTTCTTTATCCGTTTCAGATATGATGCAGATTGAGTATATGGGTTTTGGGTATACTAAGAAAGCAACCATTTTATGGAGGTGTAGTAAGAAAGCAACCAACCCTTTTTTGGGTAATTTGGATAGAGAGGAAGCAAAATATTTTTGAGACAAATTTCCTGGTGTTGATGGATTGTGGGATATAGTCATATAGTTTAATTTTTGGCTTCCTTTTGGCCTTCAGTTATTGATGAATTTAATGGTGTGCCTTTGTTTGTCTTTAGGAGTAGCTGGGTTTCAATTTGTGGGATGTGAGTTGTTTTCTTCTCTTTTTTATTTTACTTTTGTTCCCCTTTGTAAGTAAGACATCTTGTCCTCTTTCCTATTTCATTTGAACAAAGTTATTGTTTAGAGAGAGAGAGATTGTGTTGGTATCTTGAACTACATCTCTTTCTTTGTAATCTTGGCCCCATCTCATGTTTTGTTTGTGGACCTAGAGTGAATAGTTGGCCAAAAGGACATTGGGACAAGGCCCCCTTCCCATTGGGGGATTTGGGGAGAAGCATCCTGAAGCAAAATCTATTTTTGTTAAAAAATTATGGGTCATGTCAAGAAATTAGGGTTAGAGACTTATGGGTACCAACTTTTGTATTCAGAAAATTACTCCTCTAGTGAAGCACTCTTCATCATCATCTTCTTGTAGATGTAGGCCTTAAGCTGAACCACATAAATCTGCACATGTATTAGTGCATGAATGTGCTTATTATTTTTCTTGTCTGCTTTTCCTCTTTGCTATTCAAATGCCAGATCTTTTTAGTTGTCACAACAGATCCCATCCACAAAAACTAAGAGAAACCCACCACAACAATCCCCATCTCAGGACCATACTCCATCATTTAATAATCCATTTGGATTATTTCAATGCAATTCACCCTTCTGCTACTATTGCAGCCACTATCCATTTGCTTAAAAATAAAAATAAATGAAAACTACATTTTTTAAAAAAAAAAAAATTAGCACCCACTCTAATCGATACAATCCCATGGGATTCAACCTCCAAGCAATTCCCTGTGGTATACCCAACATTTTGCGTCCAAATGGAATTCAAGACAGCTTGACCCTCTCCAACTTCAATAAAGATAAAATTACTTTTCATTGCGTACCCTCCACTTCTGACTAAGGGCCCCTTTCTGGTTGTTAACAAAAGAAAGAATGCCTAACTCCTCCTCCTCTTCCCCATCCTATTTGGAAAGAAAGGAATAGAACTTTTGAGAATGACTAGTTAGCTTTGCCTAAGCTTACGGAGATTTTCATAAGCCTCTTTTCCTATGGACCTCTCCTAGTTTTTTATTTTATTTTTCAAGGATAAGAAGTTCTTTTAGGAAATTTTGGATATTTGTTTTCTTTATTGATTCTTTTGGAAGCCTTTGTATACTTCCTGACTCCCAAATTCAGGGCTTTAGCCCTTTTCTTTCTTTCATGAACAAATTTTCTATTCCCTCCCCAACACACACATACAAAAAAAAAACTAACTAAATTATCTTTGCCATGAACATTCCCTCCTAACATAAGCAACAATTCCAACTTATTGTTGCCATCACACTCTAATCACAATTGTCCTTCAAGAACAAAACTCTAACACCAACCGACATAACCCAAATAAATAATTAAGGTGTTTCCGGGTGAATATATAAGGAAAAGGGATAGAATGGGTAGCAAAAATCTTTTCTATTTTATGATCAATATGATATATATTATCAAAGTAGGTAAAATCTCTACAATTCTGCCTTTTTACATGAGAAGATATCAGAAGTGGAAACAATATCAACCATCACAAAAATACTACAATTCATAGCACTCTTGACAAACCATAACTCCTTTAGCTAGCAGAAAAAACTAAGTGCTTTCTCCACAACCGTGATATTTAAGAGTTGAAAGGCCTCAACTTACCCATCTCCTTCCATACAACCCAACACGAATCAAATTAAGTAAGGCTCCATAACTATAATTGATGCACAAACACAGACATGGAAAATGGATTAAAAATGATACAAAGTTGCCAGCACGATGAATTATTCAAATGCAAGGCATGGGCATTGTAAGGACACTAATACATATATATACATACATACATACATACATATATATATATATATATATATATATATATAGAGAGAGAGAGAGAGAGAGAGAATTGATTGATTGGGGTCCAGACCGCAATGTAAAATGTGGTCCTTCCAAGATCTCACCGTTGATTTCAAAACAAGGCATGGCATCCAATGGTTTAGAATAAAAAATATATTTGCACAAGAAACGAGGACAAATTCAGGCCAAAAAGCTGGCTGGCCCCCATTTCCTTTTCTCTCTCTCCCCTCTCTCTCTACTCCAAGTCTCTTTCCCTCACCTGCCCGCGCTGGCAACCTCCCTTTTCACTCTCTCTACAATCTCACTCTCTCTACAATTTCTACCACCAGCAATCTCCATTTTTCTACCCTCTAAATCTATCTCTACCTAGCTCTCTCTCGTTCTCTCTCCCAGAACGGCAATCGAAGGTGTCACTTTCCTGTTCTTTTGCCCCGACAGCAACACCCCACTGCTCCAGCCAACAACGCCAGCAACACTCATTTTCTCAGTGAAAATTTTCTTAGTTTTCATTTTCATTTTCACTAGACAGAAAAAATGAGTAAAAATGCATTTGGTTACAGAAAATGAAACTGTTTTCTGAAAAATGAAATCAAGGATCTGACAATATTTGAGATCTTAAAAGCCACTGACAATGTTACTGGATTATGAGACTTTCGAATGGGACCAAGTTGGCAGTTTATGGAACTCTCAAGAGACCTAGATCTTAAAAGCCACTGACAATGTTACTGGATTTGATTTAGTTGTTTTTCATTTTTTGTTGAATGATTTTTTATAATACACCATGAACTTAGAAGTTCAAATGCTTGATTTGTTGAGGTTCAAATTTTAGAGGTAAGACAGAATTTGATCAAAAAAGTGTCAGAACATATTCCAATGCTTGATTTCTTCATCTATTGGGAGAATTTGTTGAGTTGACCGGGTCGAGGGAGAGAGATTGGGAAAAAAAAAAAAAATGTCGCCAGAGGTGTAATGGCCGGTGATGACACCGGCAGCTTGGCAGGAGAGGGAGAGATAGACTGGGTATAGAGAGAGGAGAGACATATGTAAATGGGGGTGAGGAAAGTAACTTTTGGTCTCATTGATGGCCTCGGATTTGGTGAAAAGTTTGCTTATTTAAAGCCATTGGATGCTTTCTTTTGGAATGGACGGTCAGATCAAATCTGGACCCTTTTTTTCTTAAAGTCCAAACCGCAATGGATTAATTCTCATATATATATATCATCTTTTTTTATCAGGGAAGCATAACATCTTTATAGTTCATTTATCATTCTTAGAGACAAAAAACAACCCAAGCTGTATCCCAATTATGTCTCCAATCACGTGTCAATTGAGTGTCAGAGATTAGAAGATTTATTCTAAAATAGCAGACATATGCAGAAAGCATCCAACAAGTGTCTAAGAAGTTTTCAAGAAGAGCCAGTATCCAAATTTGTGTCTAACATGAGCACAGCTCCTTTGTGGAAAGTGTCTACTACTTAGCTCCATAACAATTGCTTCCTCTGCAATCATCTTGCTCAAACGCCCTAAAGTACAACCACTATCCAGATAATAGTGTTTGTGACATTTAAAACATGGAGAGATTAGCAATGTGATCTTAATTCATTTATATATATAAAAATAAAAATAAAAATAAAAATAAAATAAAAATAAAAAAACAGACAATCACTCATAATAAGAAAGATCGCCACGCATGTTCTGGAAACACTAAAAGTACATGATATTGGCACAAACAATAACAAGTGCAAAAAATATGCCCCAAAAAGAGTCTCCAAAATGCACTTTTATAGACTAGCAATGATTGGTCTAGATTACTAAAGCACAAATGAGAAGCACTTGATGATAATTGACTTCACTAAAATTCAACTTGTTGATTCTTCTATTATGTTTAAATGTTCAAAAACTAAGCACTACATCAAAGTTTTGATGTATCTTCCCCAGAAACTACTAACTCTTGAACCAAATTAGAAAATTTTAAAAATAAAAATAAAAAATTGGCTTGTCATGTTAAGTAAGGGCGCGTTAGGATGAGCTTCTACTTTTTGTTTTTCTACTTTTAAAAGTAAAAAAATGAAAGTTTTTTATATTTTCTATAGTGCAAAATTTTGGTAGTTACTTTTAAAAGTTGAGGAAGCAAGAATTTCTTGCTACCTCAACTTTTTAAAGTAATTGCCAAATTTTTCGCACTCAAAAATTTCATCTTTTTACTTTTAAAAGTAAATAAAACAGGAAGTAGAAGCTTATCCAAACGGGCCCTAAGTTTACCTACTAACATGTAAAAATATAAATTTTCAGATAAAAAAAATTTTCATTTTTTTCCCTAACAATTTATACAAAGTGACAACAATTTCTATGGCAAGGGCTGCGGTCATACATCGCTAATGACAAATTTAATTTTAGTTTCGTTTTCTTCAGTGCAAACTTGTCCATTGGCTTCTTTTAAAATATGTTTGTGCCTTGCATATGTTTCATCTTTCCTACTCGGTGCCAAACCTTGGCTCCATGCCCATGACACATATGTTTCATCTTCACTAACAATACCACAATTTAAATACAAATTGACCATTTCACATGCCATGAAATTTGTACAGAAATTAATAAGAAACTCTTAATATACAGGGTGAAAGAAATAGTTAGCAGACAAATGAGCCAGATAAAACACTGTACGTAATGATGGTCCACTGACTCGAGTTTTAAATACAACTCCTCAAGAAGCCACGTAATTTAAATAACCAATTGCAGGGTATCAGAAAACAAAACTCGCCAAAGATAAAAAATAATAGCAAAAGTAGCTGAAAAATGAAAATGGTACAATGAAAGAAAAATATTAAGTCAAGTAGTTATAGAAGCAACAATCCAGTGTTATGAAATGCTCCCTCACACTCGAACAATAACAGGTACAGGCATCCAATACCTCCATAACCAATTCATTGAACTCCAGGCTCTACAGAAATCCAAAATCCGACCAGCAAGATAAAAACTGCAAATGAATAGCAATGAATGAATCAGCTCAAATCTGACATAAAACCCTAAGAATCCGCTTGGAAGCCAATAAAATGCAGAAAAACGAAAGAAACTGAATTTTTTAATACTTAATTTTTCGTTTCTTCGGACATAATAAAGCCCACGAAAGAAATAAGAAATAAAAGATAAGACTAATACAACTCTCTGCCTAACTGAGCTTAGTATTTGATTTACGGGGAACAAAAAAGCAACACTAAACTCAATTTTTTTTTGCCTTCCTCTCTTTCCCTCCGTTTTCTAGGCAACCAAACAGATGAAAAATCAGCGTATTTTCCCCAAACCACGCAATTATCACCAAACACCACAATTCCAAACCTACCCCAACAAGATCGACCACTCAACATCACAATTCCAACCCAAAACCAGTGATTGAATCGCATCCACAATGCAAAACAAAACTACGAGCTGTGACGAAACTGCCCAACCGTAAAACACCAAAACACTAGCATAGATTTTCTCGTCGACACAAGTGGTGACAGAGAGAGAGGAAATTAGGGTTTCTTGAGAGAGAAAGGGAGACTTAGACTTACACCGGTGTCTGTTGAAGTTCGAAATCGATCCTCTGAAACTGCACAGGTTTGGAGGAGTTAGGGTTTCGATTGGTGGGAGAAATGGGCGTATCAGAAGCTCAGAGAGAGAAAGAGAGAGATACAGAGAAAGAGAGAGATAGAGGTGTATAGCAGAAAGATAAAGCGATCGAAATAGTGCGAAATTTTCAACGAACTGAGAGACGAGACATAGGTTCGGACCGAGGCTAAGGCTCAGTTGACGCAGCTGGGTGGTTTGTGTCCGAGGCTAAAGAAGGCGTCTCGCGATTTGGGTGAGCGTTTTTGGAATGTGAAGAGTTGTTAGGGGTATGATGGGGAATTTGATGGTCCTGCAATTAAAATTCGCCATGTGGCTTAAATTGGATGGGACCTACCTTGTGGAGATGAATAGTGTGATTGGAAGGATGCCGACCGTTGATTTACAAAACCATTTTGAGGATATTTCCAAAATACAGCTAAAAGGAATTTGTCTATTCAAACTGCCCATTTGCCACCTAATTTTAAAATAAATAAATCAAAATCTTGTTCAATTTTTCCAATAAGGTTTGATTCATAATATTAAAGACTTTGGAAAACAGAAAAACTGGTAAATTTGTTGAAAATAAGTCTTGTTAATTTTGATTTCATCCCTGTTTGAGAAGTCCACTTTCTCTATAAGTTTATTCAATTTTGTATAAAAAATGAAATATTATATTACACAGTTTTCCCTTCAAACAAATTGTGAGTTAGTTTATGAGTTAGATTATTTAAAATTAGGTCCACACTTCTCTTCTTTAAAAAAAAAAATTATCCAAAAATCTCATTTTGAGTTTTTTTTACCCAAAGGTCTGATCATTTTTTCACTTTACCCAAAAGTCCAAAATTAAGTTTTATTTTACCCAAAAGTCCAAAAAACTAATATATGCATCAATTTTCCAACCACTTCAAAAAAACTGAATTATGCATTAGTTTTCTGCAAAATGACCAATTTCTGCAAAATCGAATAACAAATTGATACATTTCTTAATAAAAAGAATTTTTGTGTAAAGTAAAAAGATTACGGGATTTTTTGGTAAATAAAACTTATAAATAGGACATGTGGGTAAACGCTCCTTTTTAAAAATATGTAAGAATTTTTGTCAAATCTGGGCATAGTAAAATTGTGTATTCATGTACTTAAAAGAAAGGTGTGTTGGATCACTGGAAAAAATAAGGGAAAGAGAGATAACCGATGCAATAACAAGTTTGTTAAGAAAACACAATTGAAATTATCCATTTAAGCAATCAGTTATTTGGATTCTTTCATTAACTCGTGTAATGAGCACTACCCTTACTTAAATTAAGCTCTAAAGGGACTCAATTTTTTATTAATTATTAATTTGTTATTAGAGTATAAATAAAGTACATAAATTTACCAAAAATACATAATTAAAAAAAAAAAACAAAAACATAACACAGTTTTCTCTTCAGATGAGATAAGCTGGAGTTAGTTTATGTGACTTAGATTATTTTAAAAGTATATAATATTTAAAAACTAGGTTCAAACTATTCAAATTTTTAGAATTTTTAAACATATACCTAAATTGAGTAATTCTTTCCAGGAAAAATTGGCCAGAAATCCAGTTTTTGAGAATTTTCTTGCATAAAGTCCTATTTAATTTTCTTTCATCCCAAAAGTCATTTTGGTATTTATAATACAAAATTGGATTTCAACTAAAAAAACTTTAATCTACCAAATTTTATCACCTTTTTCTCTCTCCTACCTCATTATCTCTCATTTTTATCATTTATTTCATTCCAAAAATATCTCTCATAAATCTATCTATTCAATCTCCTCTTTCACTCTCATCTCTTTCTCTCTCTCCACAAATATGCGTATAAAACAGTTTCACTCCATTTACAAAACAATGATATTGTTCTGCCTAAGTTTGAAAATCATATTAACCCATGAAATTCACTACTAAAAAAAATTTCACATTGATATATTGTCAACATAATAATCAAAACTACATCAAATTTTGAGAAATTCAAACGAATCAATAATTTCACTGCACTATAAAAATAGTGAAATTCTTCGAAAATGAGCATAAGTGCATCAAAGTTATTCAACATATCTAAAAAAAATCATATTAACCCATTAATTTTACTACAAGTAATGTTTCAAATGATATTTGTGAAGAAAAATAACAAAATCTATCTCAACAACTAAAAATTAAAATGAATCATATAATTCACTATATTGTAAATGCAGTGAAATTCTTCAACTCGTCTCTTCAGCTTGAAGAAGAATATAATTTTGAAAAACATTGTAACAAGGATTATGAATTAATGACTACTATATGTTCTTAGTGGCAAATGCAAAATCAAAAACTGTCAAAACAAAAGAGCATCATCGTTACATGAATAATTTTTATTTAAATATAAATTTTTCATGTTTTAATGAAAAAACGGACGAGACAAAGTAACAATGCTCTTGTAATTTCTCATAAACAATGAGAGAATTTTTTAGTTAAATGTTAAATATGCCAAATTTTAGGATTACATGCATTAAAAATCCCAACATGAAGTTAAAAAACCCAACTCGGGACTTTATACAATGATCTGGTCTAAAAAGAGACTTTTGGCGGCAACAGCAACAGCAGCAACAACAACAACAACAAAAAACATTCTCTTAATTTTTCTTGATATAATGATTTTGGTCAAATCCGTCACGGTGAAGTAGTGCATTCATGTAATCGAAATAAAGGGATTTGATCGCTTAAAAATATGGAGGGAGGGAGAATTGATGCAATAACAAATTTGTTAAGAATGCACTATTAAAATTATCAATTTAAGCTCGACAAAGTGGATTTTGATTTTTGATTTTGATTTTATAAATTCATATGTTGCTATATTGATTAGTTATTTGGATTCATTACTTGATTGATGTATCAAGCACTATCCCATATAAATTAAGATCAAAAGGGACTCGATTTTTTTTATTAATTACTAATTGTTATAACTACATGAGCCGTTGAATAAAGTGCGTAAATATATCCAATAAATTTATGGAATAGGGTAATTATAAACAATAGTGGATGATATTAAAATTACATACATGTCATTTTGAACAATGGTAAATATTATTTTTCCAAGTGGTGAGTTTTTGGCAAAAAATATGAACACACTAAATCTCATTTTATATTTTATAATAGGATATACAGAGATGCTATTATAAGGTGCACCTTATGCAATAAGGTGGCTTAATTAGGAGGACGAATTGCAAAATAGGCTTTGAATCCCTGTTGGATTATATACCTTTCTTATGTATGTCATGCATTCCAAAAATCACAACAGTTTAACATTTGATTTCTACAATATGTCACTAAAAATATATATATATATATCTTTCTTATTACTCAAAATGTCACTGTCTTTCAAATGTCGTAGTTTTTACCATCAATATTTTAAGAAACCAACCATTAAGTCACTATAATATTTGTCATACATGACATGCATAAGAAAAGTATCTGATTCAGTGTTTTGCTTTTCAAAATCTATTTTACAATTAGCCATAAAAAGATAACCTTACATGACTTTAAATAAAGTGAGCTTTTATAATAGAACGTCTGATAGTATATAAAAGTCACTCTTCACTTTTAACCATATTACTTCCCGTTTTTTATTTTACTTATATAAAAGGGAACCTTAGGCCCAACTAAGCACAAACAAACATCCGCTAGAGGCACAAATGACTCTTTTAAAATATTTCCTTTTAAATATATACACACACACACAGATGCATGCAAAGTTGTACCTTATATTGTGATTTTTTAAATGTCACCGTAAAAAATCTATCTTTTTTTGTTATTCAAAATGACACTATTTATTTTATAATCGTTTTTTCATAAACCAACCATTGAATTACTGTGATTTTTTACAGAAATGATATCCATAAGGGGTATCTAATTCAATATTTGATTTTTCAAAATTTGTCATGCAATTGCCCCCACGGAGGTCTCTTAACGCAACTTCTCATGTGCACCTTATGCCAACATCTTCGATAAATACTCTCAAACCCAATATGTGAGAAACAATTATCGGCAAGCCAACCCGTAGTAATTGACTTCCTTTTGAATATGCCCTATACTAATATACTATATACAAAACCAAAACCAAAACCAATATAAGCTAATCTCCACATTTAGAAGAACAAAAAAGAATGTTGTTTTTTATAGTAATATTTTCAAAAACTAATGGTTGGATTGCTATGGTTTTTGGCAGAGATAACATACATAAGAGGGGTATTTAGTCCAACAATCGATTTTTTAAAATACGTTATGCAACTAGCCCTACAGAGATCACCGATAGTAACTTTGTATCATATTCACCTTATACTAAGCATCTTCGTATGGACACACACACATATATTTGTATATATAGGGACATGTCTACCAGAAAAATACAATCACAAACTTTGGTGTCAAGATTATGAGTGGAATTTGCAAGTGATCTTGTTAGGCCTATGATACCGATGTTGAAAATATATAAATACAGGTCAGGTCCTTACTAATTATTTTACCATCATTTGTACCGTTTATTTCAAAACATCAGCATGAGTTGAATACTTAGAAAAATAGACCGTTAGATTAGATACATTTCTTATGTACGTTGTGCGTACAAAAAAACATAGTAATCCATCGGTCAGTTTTTGAAAAAAATGTCATTATGAAAACTATGATAATTTAAAAAAGGAAAAATTACACTTTGCCGCGTTGCCCCCCGTGGTTTTGATTGCATCAATGTACCACTTAAACTATTAGATTATATCAAATTAACCCCTTCTGTCAGTTACTCTGATTGAAAAATTATATTAGACTGTTATTTTTTTTTATGCAGTATTTATCTTATACTGCTAATGTGTCTATTAACATATCAATGAAATTTCATGATTTTTCTTAACATATTTTAAATTTTATGAATTATTTTATCTATACAGTAAATAAAATTCATAATAAATAAAATATATTAAGAAAAATCATGAAATTTCACTAATATGCCTGTAGACTCGTTAGGAATTCATGATGAATACTGCATAGAAAAATAACAAGCCTAACACTATTTTTTAGTAAAAAAACAAATGACCAACTCACAGAAAGGAGTAATTTGATACAGTCTAATAGTTTAGGGGTCACATTGATTCAATCGAAAGTACAAGAGGCAATGTGAAAACGGCCTATAGTTCGAGGGGGCAAAGTGTAATTTTCCTTTTAAAAAATTGCAATGTTTTACAATAATATCTTTTAAAATGTGACTATTAGATCAATGTAAATTTTGACGAGTATGAATTACATAAGAAGGGTATCTAATCGAACAATCGATTTCTCAAAATATTCGACCCAAATTATTGTTTTGAGAACAAGCAATAAAAATAGTAGTAAAATGAGCTGTTATAATTATTGAATTCGAGTGCATAAAATAAAAATGAAAAATGATACTTTACCTATTCATTTCACCCATCTTTGATCACCCATCTTTTATGGATGAATCATCTTTGTGATATTGAAAAAAAATAAAAATATTACTTTTATTAACGCGAACAATACATCAATACATCGTATGCCAATTAAAAGCATCTCCAATGGGAAGCTTCTATTTGGATCTCCCATTTCCATATTTGGGAATGCTATAGTGCTAAAATATGAGAGTTCCTTTCATATTTGATATTATTGTGTTCCAATAAGGAGCTTCCATATTCGGTACTGTTGTGTTTCAATGAATTTTAAATTAGAGAGAAATTTTATATGAATTATTTAAGATGAGATGGCCATTGCCATTTTTTTCCCCCAAATATGGAGGTATTGATACCATTACAAAATTTAGGAGAGCCGTTAATTTGAACGCCTTTTTTTGGCAATCGCTCCCAAATGGAAACTCAGAATAAAGATGCTATAAGATGGATGGAAAAATATAGATAAAATAATATTGCCTAAAAAAATAGCATTCACTAGAGTTAAGTTGGCAAAGGTAATGGCACGTTGGTCATGTAGCATGCATTTTCACTGTAAAAAAATAAAAAATAATAATAGTGGTGGGTATGGAATATAATAAGGGGTAATTTCCATGAATAATCCCAAATTTTCAAAATATTACGGCTACAAACCCGATCTAAAACATATTACGGCTATACACTTATTACTGTTTTTTTGGACGAAATTACCCTTAAAATTGAAGTTTGACCAATTTGTACAGGATTCCCAATTTTATGTATAATCACAAAAAATAAACAGAATCCTTAATCCTCAATTTCTCTAATAATTTCCAATATTGTTGAGAATCCCCAATCCACTTTATGTCATGTCAACATTTAATGTTAATCATTCAATGTTTTCCGAATGTTTAATTACAAAAATTATTACGTATAATCACCAATTTAACACGTAATCCCCAATTTTTAAGCAATTCCCAGTTTTTTACTAAGTCTCCAATACCAAATTGTTGACAGAATACCAAATTTATCACAAAATTCCAAATACCCATATCTACACAGTATCCCCATGTGTACACATAATCCCCAAAATTAAACACAATTCCCAATCCCCCAAATTTATACACAATTTCAAACTTTTCTAATAATCTCCGATTCCAATATGTTACATCATGCATGTCATTCAATGTCCCCAATCCCTAGATTTATACACAATCCCTAAAATTGGGGATTGTGTTGATTATTGGGGATTCTTCAAAGTTTTATTTTTTTAATTCATCCATACCAAATTTTGATCATTTCAATGGTCAAATTGTAAATACCCATATGAGTGAAGGGTATTTATGTCCTAAAAAAATATTTTCGTAATATATTTTGGATCAGATTCGTAGCCGTAATATTTTAGAAACTTAGGATTATTCATGGAAATTGCCCTATAATAAATGTTTTAAAAAAATAAAAATACTATATATCACTATAAGTATCGCTGTTAACAAAGAGTTAAGGTGGTTTTGAAAATTCATCAATGAATAAGTTTGAAAACTCAAAGCATTAGCCATGCAGAGCATTACTATTAAAATAGATACCAGGGTCCATCTATTAAAAAAGGAAAAAATATTATTTCACAAATCTATTTCATCCATTTCATGTGGTGGTTCAATCATCTCTATAATATTGAAAAACTTAAAAATATTACTTTTATTAATATCAATCACACATCATTGGAGAATAAAAATATAAGTTGTGGGATAGAAATATATGCGTGCGTGATAGCATTGCGCTAAACTTCAAAGGTTTATACAAATGTTATTTGGGACTAGCCGTGAATCCGTATGTATTGAAATTGAATTTTAGAAATAGGGCAATTTCCATGAATAATCCTAAGTTTCCAAAATATTACGGCTACGAATCTGATCAAAAACATATTACGAAAATGTATTTTTAGGCCATAAATATCCTCCATTCATATGGGTATTTACAATTTGACCATTGAAATCGTCAAAATTTGATGCGGATGAATTAAAAAAAACTGAAAAGTTTTCAACAATCAACACAATCCCCAATTTTGAAGATTAAGGATTGTGTATAAATTTGTGGATTGAGGATATTGAATGACATGCATGATGTGACATGTTGGAATTTAGGGGACATTGAATGACATGCATGATATGACATATTGGAATTGGGAATTATTAGAAAAGTTATGAATTGTGTATAAATTTGGAGATTGGAGATTGTGTTTAATCTTGAGGATTATGTGTACACATGGGGATACTGTGTAGAAATGGGTATTTGAGATTTTGTGATAAATTGAGTATTCTGTCAACAATTGGGTATTGAGGACTTTGTAAAAAACTGGGAATTGCTTATAAAATTGGAAATTATGTGTTAAATTAGTGATTATATGTAATAATTTTTATAATTAAAAATTCGGAGGACATTGAATGACCAGAATTAAATGTAGTAGATTGAAAATTCTTAACAATATTGGTAATTATTAAATAAATTGGGGATTGAGGATTCTATTTATTTTTGGGGATTATATATAAAATTGGAGATCCTGTACAAATTGGTCAAAATTCAATTTTAAAGATAATTTTATCTAAAAAAATAATAATAGGTATATAGTCATAATATATTTTAGATCTAGTTCAAGCTGTAATATTTTAAAAATTTAGGATTATTCATGAAAATTACCCTTAGAAATATCCACGAGTATTATTTTCCGTAAATATCGCAGGAAGTAGGCGAGCGCAGGAAAACGAAAAAAAAGGCATTGCGCTCAAAAAAAAAAAAAAAATACAGAAGAAGAAAAGAAAAGCGCGCTTAGGTGGCAAATAGAAAAACAAAATTGGGGTAATTGGGCACATATATATACGAGTGTGCCGAGGGCATCGTCGGTGCGGAACCGGGTTTTTACTGAAGTTGCAGCTGAAAGAGAACTCCGAACTCGATCCGTATATCGATCAGAGAGAGAGAGATGGGGGAAGAAAAGAGGCACCAGATGATGCAGAATCTATTCGGCGATCAGTCAGAAGAAGAAGAAGAAGAGATTGATTCAGAGCACGAATCGAATCCTCAGCCTGGCTTTATCTCCGTAAGATCTCTCTCTTTCTCTACATATTCATATACTTCGATTCAATTTGGGGAGAGAACAACATTCTTCATCTGGATTCTCGATCACACATATATATATATATATTCATTCAATTCAAAGCCTAGGATATATTTCTTATTGATAAATAATATGAACAATTTGTTTTTCCCTTTTTATTATATAAAATAATATTGATCTGAAGCGTAAAGAAAAATGTAAAATTTTATGCATGCGGAAATTCATATGACAGGCTTTGATCCGTTGATTCTAAAATTCTTGGAGAATGCAGGCAATTTAGTGTTTCTAATTCAATTATTTTTCATCATTATCTATAATTGAATTTATTTATTTTTATCAGCATTTATTGAAAAATCCTCTGCCATTTATATAATCCAGTTGCATATTCTATGCAATCGGGCCTATTTTTCACAACCTATAAATTGTTTTTATTGTTATTGTTATTTTATTTATTTTTTAGGAGTTTTTGTTAAATATTTAATCATAGTATGTGGCATTACTTCTTAATTCCGGCGTCGCTTGGTCTTGTGATGATTATGCATCCAGGATGAAGGAGAGGGAGGGCCGGAGCCTGAGGGTGAGGGTGAGGGTGAAGGTGAAGGCGAAGCAGAAGGGCAAGGGGAAGCAGAAGCGGAGAGTGAAGGCAATATACGTGGTGTAGATCCTGATCCTGGAGAGAGTGAGGGTGAAAGAGATCAAAGTTCCCAAGAAGTAGAAGTTGGTGATCAAAGAGAAGAAAGTGAAGGAAAAGAAACAGATAGTGATGAAAAAGAAGAATATGGTCAAAGAGTGGTAACAAGCAGGAGACGGGAAGTGGTTGAAAGTGGATCAGAGAGGTCTGAGGATAACCATTATGCTGATAATGAAGACGACGAAGTTGATCAAGCTAGAAGGTAATTTGCATCTCTCTCTCTCTCTCTCTCTCTCTCTCTCTCTCTCACTCACTCAATCTCACACACACACACACACACATCTGTGCACTGTCCAATGTGTTTTCAGGGTTTTTTGTTGGTTTTTCTTGCTCAGTTCTTTGTTAACTTACCACCGTGCCCATGCCATAGTAAACATGGGTTTATCAGGTCTCTGTGTGTGCGTGTGCGTGTGCATGTCCTTCTCTCCCTCTCTCTCTCTCTCACGCACATCCCCTTCTTCCTATGTCCATTGTGCATCTTAAGGTTTTTGTTAGCTTCTCATACTCATCTATGTGTTTTCTCAAAGCATTCATGCTCGTGCGGTTCTTACATGTTTGTGAGCTGTTTATGCATATTTGTGAGAGCACACATGATGGTTTAATAACTCATTGGGATTATAGTTGCATTTTTATTTTTATTTTAACAACTCTCTTTTTTGGGGGGTCTTTTTGGAAGGTTTTTCGTTGCAAACATTGAATCTCTCTGGAAAATATATGGAGATTTTGATAAGTGTAAAAATAATAAACTTTAGACATACCCAACTCGTTGCAGCTCAACAAAGCCTTAAATCCCAACTACTGGGGGTCCATTGAAATTTATAGACATGATTGCTGCCCCCTTTCCTCCTCCAAAAAAAAAAAAAAGACGGAAAAAATACAGTTGTAATATGAAAACATTGTGCGAACAAATGAAAATCTTCCGAGCTTCCAATTTCCAATTACTTGGACTATATTGATTTGTTTCAATTACATTACCTCTTGGTTGTAAACCTCTCTCTGTTAATCAAAGTATTGCTACAAAACTCTGCTCCCAGAGTGCAACCCCTTCTTTGAGGTCCCAATTTCAAAAGTTGCTTTCTTCCAATCCGCATATGCTCATGCTTTTCAAGGATAGATCTCCAGACCTTCTTTGAGTAGGAACACCAAAAGAATAAGTGATCATGGTCTTCCACACGCATCCTGCATAAGCAGCAACTCACTGTTTTTTATCCCAAAATATCTTATTTCATACCAAAGTCTTTTCTCACTTGGTAGTTGGTACTCTTGTCAAAAAGTTCATATTTTTTTTGTCCTCCTTTACATCTTCTGAGAAAAACCAATCACTTGGTTTGCTAAAGTTGTGTTTGGTACTAGAATTACTGCTGCACCACTCATGTCTGAAGCACGATAACAATGATGCTCTATTGGGGTCAAATTTTCTATATTTTGAATGGAGGAACTAGCTCCTTACTCACATGCGCGCGCACACACATGTATTTGGATGTTGTTTTCTGGAATAGGCTGGCTATACATGATTAGTTGACCATACATTATATGCATTGCATCAATTTATGAAAGTAAAGCAACTCCAGTTAATTTAAATTTCTTGCATGTAAGTTTTTAAATCAAACTATATTGACTAATTATGAAGAACTTGACTCTTTAACAGATCTCCCAGTGAGGAAAAAAGTCAGACTCACCTTGTACACTCAGCTGCTGAGATCCGTGATGTATTTGGTGACTCTGATGATGAAGAGCCTGCAGAGTATGCAGTTCGGAATAACATAGACCAAGATTCAAATGTGAGTATGAGATTTTAAAAAAGAATTGTATTTTCTGGTGCTGTCCAGCATCCATACCGAAGTTATAAAGAATGAAATATTGTTGCTTTGTTGCTGTAGCGATCTCCAATGGAAGAGGAAGGGAGCTATGAGAAGAATTTGCGACCAGAGGATATGCTAGCTGATGAAGATGCCCAGTATCAGTCAGACGACGAGCAAATTGAGGCTAAACCTAAAGAGAAACCAGTTGGTCCCCCATTGGAGCTTGAGATTCCATTTCGTCCCCCTCCAGCTCATCCAGATAAGGTTTATTTTCATTCTTTCTCCTATGTGCTGCTATATCATCATCTAAAATTTATTATTTTCTCTTGATTTATGGTTGCTTGCACACTGCCTAAAATGAAACAATTTCATTTTAATCACTTAGCATTTTAGATGAAGCTAATTTGTTCTCAAAGCATCATTTGAAATGAGCCTATCTGTTTTTGTTGACAATAACTCAAAATATATCATTTAAAATTTAAAAATTATCTCTTTTGCATTCCTGTTTCTGTTAACAATAAATAAAAATAAATCATTTCAAATTTTGAGAGCGATCTCTTTTGTATGTTTTTTTAATCTATATAGTGACATTTTGGTGCTTTGGTGATTGGCACTATTTTACATGTCGAAGCTGTACATTTCAAATTCCGAGGAAAGCAAAATTGAACGATTACATTTTCATGTGGTTGTTAAGTGCCCCTTTACAAAATGTTGTCTTACATTCGTATTATGGGTCTTACCTTTTTACATTGCTGCGATTTGATGCCCAGGGAGCTTCACCACATGCTTTCTTCATCGAACTTAACTTTTAATTCTTATACAACCCTAGTTGACAATATCTAATAAATGGATATGCTATAAAAATTTTAGTTAATACTTGCATTGTAAGTGCCTATGCTAGTAATTGCATAATTATATATACACCAAATAAATAGTGTGAAATAATACAATTAGTTTTTATTGAAAAGGAACTAGACAAGATTACAAATTACAAAGTGCAGTATGATTTTGATTTGAAAAGTGGAAATATCAAGCTTGGAATTTTGCCTGCTGAAGAGGCATCACTAACAAACTGACTTTCTTTAAATGCTCTGTTTGGTTCCTGAGAAGTTAGAGAGAAATAGAACAGTTCTTGAAATCATACAATTATTTGGGTTAGGATGCTAAGAAGTCGGAGGAGAAGAAATCTTACAACTACTTGGCTCTGGAATGGTTGTTGCCAAAGTTCACCTTTCTGTTCTTTTTCTCTGCAACAGTCAAACATAACAGTAAAGGATTCTATTTCAATGTTTCTTCGTGTTATTTCACATCAAATTTTAATTCTTGTTGCGTATAATGTCCCATCGTTCTTTCTTTTTTTTGTTTTTGTTTTTGTTTTTTTGAATTATTCAGTAGGGCATTATAAATTTAAATGTAATGCGTAAACATAGAGGCGATACATTCGTGTGGTTTCCACAATCCACATGCATGATGATAAGAGGCAGCCTGGCTGTGGGTAGGGATTTATGTGATGGGCTACATTTTAGGCTCGGTGCCACTAACTATTGATATTTGTGGAAGAGGCAGGCCTAGATTGAATTCAATCGGCCAGAGTGACATATTGAGGGAGGTAGAAGTATAGTATGAATGGTTTTGAGGTGAGACGTAATGAAGGCCAAGCGATGGTATTGAGAGGAAGGAAGGAGGTTGCTGTTGGTGAATGGGGATGTAAGCCATTGTGAGGCAATCCAAAGAAGCCTAAAGGCAGAACAGAAGCCTCATTATGGGCAATGTTCTTTGGAGCTTGGGCGGCATATGTTAAGCCCGAAGACTAGCAGCCTAGCTTTATTGGAGGGCTAAAGTGTGGTATGCACCGTATGGTTGGCTGACTTATGTGGCATGAGGAGCAGCAAATAAGGAGGGCATAAGCCCTAGGAAACAATATCTCTCGAGTTCTGGAAGGTGTATTTTATTTTATTTATTTATTGTTTTGTTCTGCTCTGTTTTTTGTTTTTTTGAGTGGGGGAGTGGGGGGATGGCTGTGTGACAATGATGATGGGGGAGTACGGCTGCGGTATCGTTTCGGATAGTATTAAAAATATATATATAGATATACATATATATGTATATGTATATATACATATATATGTGTGT
>JAESVK010001089.1:2658055-2674271 GCA_017140935.1 Hamamelis virginiana
TTGAATGGGCTGAATATTTATGTCTCTTAGCTAGGATCAAAAGGCTAACCACATATATTGTGATTATTGAATTTATTAGGCTGAATAGAGTTCTTCCAGCACTTTAATCAATGCAATGATTTGTGATGGAAAGTAAAGCTTGTGTGAATAGTTTTTAAGAGGAGATATGATTGTTACGGATGGAGTGGTTCTTGAAGGATATAGGGTATCTTGGTGTGGGGTTGTGGGAAGAATTACAACAGGGTTAAAGAGTTTTAAGAAGTATGCTGCCCTTGTTGTGGACAGTGGGTGACTGTTTTATTTATTTTTCGGCATGATACTTGGTGCAGTGACACTGCACTGAAGTTACAGTTATGAGATTGTACTCTATTGCTAGTATTAAAAATGTGCCTGTGACAGATTTTATTTATTGGATGGGCGAGGAGATGCATTGGAGTCTAATCTTTGAAATATTGAAACAAGATTGGAAGTTGGTGCACTGACCTCGTCGAGATATTATATTCCATCAGGGAGTGAAGATGCATTGATGTAGAGGATGCTAGGGTTTGTAGAAAAGTTCTTGTTTTAAGATCTTCTACATCTTTGTGTCAAAGTTGTCCCCAAGAGGTGAGGAGTTCTTCCCTTCTCTGGCTGTGTGAAATTTATTATGCCGGCAAAGGTTGCATTTTTTGCATGGGTAGCCGAGCAAGATCCTTGTTGTAGATAACTTGGTTAGCTAAAATTAATATTATTGCTATTATTGCTATTATTTTGCATGGGCGGCTGCTGACAGGATCCTTACTGTAGAATGTTGATAACCCAGGTAGCTGTAATTGCGCGATGCGTAATTGGTGCTTCATGTATAAGAGAGATATCATAATGAGCTCGGAGACCACCTCCTTCATTGTGCAGTCGTCTGGGAGTTAAGGAATTTACTGTTTTCACCTTTTGGGACTTGCTGATCTTACCTGCCTTAAGTCGAGCTTCTTCTTTTTTTTTTTTCCTCCGGATTTAATGATTATGTTAGGGTTAGGCTTCATTTGGGTTTGGTCCTTTGGAGAGTTTCTAGCCTTTGCATCCTTTGGTGCTTGTGGAAGAAGTGGGAATTCTTTTCCTGCATGTCAGCATGAGTGGTTTATAATTTTGTATACATTGTGTGTATATTGGCTCACCTGGTCTTCTGCATTTACTCTGATTCATCTTATCTTAGTTGTTATAATATATATTTTTAATGTGTCTTAAGTGGGTTACATATTTTTGGAATTTTATGCCCATAGGGTTTATTTTTATGCAGCCTGATGTTCCTATATTTCATTTCTTATCTGCAAGTTGTGCACAGCTGAATCATTTTCGGGTTTTTCATTTGAGGATCCTTTGAGGTTCTTATTAATTTACTTTATAACTGTTATACTCTGGTAATGCCTTTTATGAAATTATATGTACGCATTTCTGTCTAAACTTGGGGCAGAATTTTTATACTCAATATTTATCTTTTGTTGCAGATGAACATGATAAAAGTTTCTAATATAATGGGCATTGAACCAAAACCATTTGATCCCAAGACGTATGTGGAAGAGGACATGTTTGTCACAGATGAATCTGGATCTAAGAAACGTATTCGCTTGGATAACAATATAGTGCGCTGGAGGATTGTTACAAAACCGAATGGCACAACATCTGTAAGTGAAAGCCTTTTATATTGTGTCCTGAGTAATCTGCTATACAGAGATACGTTGCATGCATGAATGTGTATTTGCATACATATGGAATATATGTGTACATACATGAAATAGATATGCACATATGCGAGACTGTGTTATTTTGCACCTCATTTGCAATTTGTGGCAGAGTGAGGATTTGCTTGGGGAGGAAGGAGGGGTAGTTAGTTATAGATGAAAAATAAAGCTTTTTTTATTTTTTATTTCTTTAGTATTTATGTTCAAAAGGGAACACCCAGACAAGTAAAACCAAAATATAAGCAAATATTTTGGAAGGAAATGAACCAAAAGTTTAAATAGATTTTTTTTTTTTTTAATAAGCAACCATAAAAGTTTAAATAGAAATAAGATGGCTATAGTTTTGAATTTGGGGGCAATTTGAAATGTGATTTAAATTTAAATGACTAAATGGTGGAATTTAATTGGAAAAAGGTTCTCTTTCTCTATAGTGATTGAGGGAAGCAGGAGTTGAAAAGGAATTAAGGTTTATTCATTATGCCACAAAACTGTAGATCTAACTGTTCTTCCAGTGGAATATCAATAGGATGCCTGTTAAATTAAACTTATTTTTATAATTTTGCAGGAGGATGCACGCATCATGCATTGAATCAGTAGTTATAAAAAATTGATTGCAGTTACATGGATCCTAGACATGTTTAAAATTTCATAGCCATATACTTGACAAAACTGAAAAATCTGGGGCTCTTATGGGTACATCGCAACTTGATTCCCCCCCTCCCCCCTCTTCTCCAGTTGAGATTTTTGTTATGCTGTGAAAATGAAAGTATAGAGAAACATATGAGAGATAATTTGTGAATTGAAGAGTTAATTAACTTGATTTATTGCCTCATGGTCCATTGGTATCCTTGTTGTGCCCTTCTGTAGTTGATTGAATGATCAATTCTTTACAGCTGTTTCACCCAGTTGGCAGGTGACACCCTGTCAGTGGTGTGGTAGTGTGGTTGGATTAAAACTTTTAAGGAAGGGAGTAATATAGTTTGGAAATTCTGGTCAGTCCTTATATCCCATTTCACTGTAAATATTAGCATAGATATTCACAATCAGAATACCATAACTAATGCGTCACTGTTGGTTTTTGAACTGTCTGCTAGGTTTTGGGGTCTCATGGATTGTTATCAGCTTAAAAGTGGGTCCTAGGCCAGTGAGTCCAAAGTTTTAAACAATAACATATGTCCATACCATAATAAATCTTATGGTATGCGAACTTCTAATGTAGATGATAGATTTTAATTTTTGTTCATTAACTCTGTTCAATTCATCATGAGATTATGATCGAAGGTTGGAATATAATAATTTTCTTTGCATCTAAGTTGGATAAAGTCCTCATGTTCCTTATAAAAAGGTGGTGTGGTGTCAGAAATTTCACAAGGTTGAGGTATAATAAGATACTGCCTAAGCTTACTGTACACCACATATCGATGCAATACTTATTAGTACTAAAAATTTTTGGGGACCTGAGATCCTTTGTGGAAATGATTGTCAGAGATAGAGCAACCTGATTAATTTCTATTATAGGTTTGCTTCATATCTATTTATTTGGACCACTTATGTAAAAGCAGAAGCTAGAAGTTTTTAGGATGAGTTATCCATTGATGGAGATGGATTCTGAGTTAATGAACTTATTTTATGTGGTAGTTCTCGAGCCTATTATGTTTAGCTCTGTTCTCTCATCTGGCATCAGGTTTCCATATTTTCTTTATCCTTAAACTTTAAATGCCAAAGAATGTGTTTCAATTCAGTTGCATACAGGAAAACAATTTATGCTCTGCTCTTCAACATATTTCTTATATTGTATTATTAAGCGTATTTGTAATATTTCCTTTTTGATTTGCAGTATGAAAGCAATGCACGCTTTGTGCGATGGTCAGATGGCAGTTTACAGTTATTAATTGGGAATGAAGTTCTTGACATATCTGTGCAAGATGCGCAACATGATCAAGCACACCTTTTTCTTAGACACGGAAAGGTGACTTCTCTCACCTGTTTGACATTTCTGACTATATATAGACACACACACACATATTATTATTATTCTTATTATTAAATTTCTACCAAACTATTTGCTCTTCCTTATTTAGGCTTGTTGAACTACAATATGTATAGATTTGAGAGAACCTTCAATAAACAGCCTATAAAGAATAAATCATTTCTTCCCCCACATCCCTTCCCTTCCCTTCCCTTCTCTTCCATTATCTTTTTCACTCTTTTGTGTGGTGTCAGTTATAGATCTTCCCATTTAACTGAGTCATTAAACATCCAATACAACTATGATGTCTCCAGGTAGATCAGGCTGACTCTTCCTTCACTGCTATCCTTCTATGCGTTCTTTGATCCATCACCTGCCCAAGATAGTTAGTGGGTTACCTCTTCCATGTGGGATTGGTTAAAAAATAAAAATCAAATGGAAGTCATTTTTGAAGAAGTGATTCCTAAGATGGACTTTCTAAAAAGTCATTTAGAAAAAAAATAGTGTTTGGCACATGCAGATTCTAAAAGTCCTTTTGTGTCAAAAAGTGTGGAAGTTATTCTTCCTACAAACGAGGGTTTTCAAAAGCAATCTTTTTTTTTTTTTTTTACTTTTCTCTAATGGACTTCTCACAACCTGACTTCTTCGAAAAGTCCATTTGGAAGAACTAACCAAACACCTTTTTTTTTTCTTTCAAAACGACTTGTAAGGCTAGGAAGTCCATTTGGAGCCTCCCAAAAGCTATGCCAAATGCCCTCTTAGTCTGTCTGCATATCTTTTTCCTTGAGCTGGTTAAACTTTTATGTTGGGAAGCTTTGTTCTCTATTTAATTTGCTTTCTGGATGATGATCCAATAAAAAGGCAGCACACAACTTTTTAAGTTTTGGAATTTGTAATTTGACATTAAACTTACACAGTATTATATGTGAGAAGCATCTTCCTTGATGTTTATACTTTTTATTTTTTCCGCAAGATTTACAAATGTTGTTTTTCCTTCTCTTTTAAAAGGGCAAGGTTATCTGTCACTATATCTAAGCTTCAGCTACAGGGACAAATGTCTTTATTGCTATTTCTGTACTTTGTTTATCTGTGCTTGGTGCTTAACTATATGGATTTTGTGGGCTTTACTTAGTGCCCTTGCATATTTTTTGGTGATTCCAGACTCTCTGGAATAAAAAACTCATGTATACACATTGGACATGGACTTCCCTAGTTTGGGTTATTTTGATTGCAGTTGGAGTAGGATTCAGCAATCTAGGAACTTGAGTCTGTTTCCATATTCCAGCTTTCCTGGGGAATTGAACTCTATGGAGAAGTCTGATTTGCTATGTGCTAATTATGCAGGGAATCCTTCAGTCACAAGGGAGACTCTTAAGGAAGATGAGGTTTATGCCGTCATCCTTGTCATCAAATTCACATAGATTGTTGACTGCTCTTGTTGACTCACGCCATAAAAAGGTTTATAAAGTGAAGAACTGCATTACTGATATTGATCCGGAGAGGGAAAAGGAGGAAAAGGAGAAGGTAATAAGATACTTAAATTAATGGATTGTGTTTAATAGTGAGTGATGTGTATTTATAAATTTCCATTGTTTCTTATGGCTTTGTAGGCTATGAGTCAGACAATTAGAGCCAATGCAGTTCTCAGTCGGAAGCGGGAAAAGGTGAGCCGCAAGTATACACAAACTGTGGACAGGGGGCGCCAACTTTCTCCTGGGTTTTTGGAGGAAGCACTTGATGAGGTTTGTACTTACTATTTTTACCTTTTATTTTTTGGCTCCATCTTGTTTAATGAATTTTCTATATTTGTGAGATTTTTTATTGTTATTTTTTTTTTATAAGCGACAACTTTTATTCAATAAAGAAGAAAGAGGACAAGATGTCCTACTTACAAAATATTGATACCTTCAAAACCTGTTCAAATCATTTCCGGTCTTTTTCTATTTTGTTCATAACTTTTTATTTACATAACTTTATTCGTGGATGTGTTGAAGAACCTATACTCTTCGTTTGTAGGGTTTAGCATAACACACACAAATATTCTGAAATGGTTCATCTACCTGCCTATTTATCGGAGCTTGAATCAAATCTTTTACTGTCCATTGTTGATCAGGATGATGAACCAGATTATTACGAATCCCGTCGCTCTCGTCATCGCTTTGAGGAAGATTTGGAAGTAGAAGCTCGGGCTGAGAAACGCATTATTAATGCAAAGAAGGTATTATAACTTGCAACTCTATTGAGATAACCATTTCTTTTTCTGTGGTATTTTACCAGTTCTGCTGCTAAAGTGGAGGTCCTATTTTGGATCATTAGTCACAGGGACACAGAGACATTTCTCGCAAGTCATCCTTGCCAGCTGCTAAATCATCTCGACGTCCAGTGGATTTCTCTGACAGTGAGAGAGAGGAGTCTGAGTATGAAAGTGATGGAGAAGAATACGAGAGGTCTCCTCCACGTAAGAGGGCTGAGGAGCAGGTGCAGGAGTATGAGGAAGATGAAGAAGAAGAAGAACATGATGAGGAGGAGGCAGAAGCTAATGGAGCGTCATCAGAGGAGACTGAGGTATGCAGATCCTTTTTAGGGATTCAATATTATTTTTTTTTCAGCATAGGCTGCATATGGTACTTCACAAGGAGACATGGAAATTATCCCATAAAGTTTCACAAGAAAATTGATTCACTTAAGAACAAATTCCATAATTGTCTGAAGGCTACTGATTTGGACGCCCCTTGATCTGGTAGGGAGAAGTTCAAAAAATGGCCTCTTATCCCCACTTCTTATTGAACTAAACTGTTGGGGTCCTCAAATCAACCCAGAAAATTTCTTGGTAACCAAACTATAAAGGAGTATAGCTCACCAAGTTCTTTGACAACTACTCATACTTTCCAAGACAAAATAAAAGAAAATCTGTAATTGAGAATTGGAAGACTCAAGAGGATGAGTAGAAAATGCAAACGAGCTAACAATAAGAGGACATTAAGAGTGCTTCAAATTGTGCGAAGCTGGTATGGCTGGCATATCTGTTTCACCCATGGAGCATTGCAAACTGCTATTTAACAACTATAGAATTTGATGACAAGTCACTAAACTAAAAAGTATATAGAATGTTGTTTGAAATTTTCATAAAATAATAGTTTCATAAGTACACTCCGTTAAAATTAGTCTCCTTTATTTTATTATACAATCTTGTTGGTAGGCCGTCTGTATATGAGTACATTACAGTTGATTTTTGACCGTCTCATAAATATTTCAAAATTTTTCCTACGGTAGCACATGAGGAGGTGAACCCCTTTACCAGCCCTCGTTATAAAGCTAATATGTTTTTGTAATATAATTTTTTTTGGATTTGGAAATTCTTGCAGGAGCCGAGGCAAAAAGCTAAGGAGTCTGGAGGCAGTCTCAAGCGCAAGGAAATTGAGTCGGATGAGGACTCTCCTCCAAGAAAGGCTACAACCCATCGGCGCATGGCATTTGTTTATGATAGTGATGAGGAATGAAAACTTGCTTCGGAAGATTGTAATTTGAATGAGTAAGTAGTCCTTACAACTATAGATGGATTTTATTAATAGAACTGCAGGCATTGTGTGCCACAACAGTTGGAACAGCTGTAAATACATGCATTACAAAATGACCCATTTCTTTTGGTAATTTACAAAGAGAATATGGACAACATGCAGAAGACATATTTACTTTACTATAGGTTTTAAGTTTGAAAAATAAAAAACCAGCAAGTGTTAAATTCCTATTTCATTCGCTTATTCCATCACACAATGACCTACCATATGCCATCAACTTTTAGGTTTTAACCATAGGGAGAAAAAAAAAAAGAGACACGTGCCAATTTATGTGGAGTGATTCAATCAAGTAGAAGCAATTTAATAAAGTGAACAAAAAATTTCCCTCATTATTGCAACTATTATAGAAAAATGTCTTTTAACTACTTAACTGAAGTACGATGACTGGCAAGCAAGCATTGCTTCTTTATTAGTGAAGGCTAGGAAAGACTCAAGCCAGGGCTAGCCCAAATAATGAGAAATGGAATAGGTTTAAGTTCAATCTCGACTTTGATTTTCACCTATTGTATGAAAAGAAAAGAAAAACAAAAAAAGAACGAAAAAGAAAACTATGAAAGGACTTCCTGAGCAAATATATGCACACCCGTTTGGGTTAGTTTTGTCAGATCATTTTTACAATCAGTTTATATCCATTTAGAATTATGTTCAAACTCGAGTTTACATTTAAAAAAATTCAAACTAGAAGTGACCGTGGCAAAAGCTTGGCACTAACTTTAAACCAACCATTTTATTATCCTTCAAATTGTGTAGAAGTGATTATCAGTAATCACCCTATCTCTTAAATCAACTGAAATGTTGAGCTTCAAATGATTTTAGGCAAATCTAGCCCAAATTGGGCCCTGGGCCTTGGAATAATAGGATCTCTGAATAGTTCTTTGGGTGTAAATGATGAACTGTAAAGCCAGAGTTTTAAGGCCACAAAAATCAAACTGTGCAATTCACAAAATCCTCTTATTCTCTCTTGGAATAATGCAACCCTCTAGTTCATATTTGGTCTGGTGTATATACAAATATGATAAAAGAACTAACATTTGAACCTTCTTTTACTTAACAAAATTGGAAACTTTTATTTTAATTTCAAGATTGGATTTGAATTTCTACACACAAATAACAAATGACTTAATCTTTGTAATGTTCACATCCCATGGCTCTCCCAATTGCCCAAGATATTTATAAATCCTGCAAAAGAACAAACCCTTTAGCAATGACCGCCGATCACTCAGGCATCTGTAAATAATCCGATGGTCCATCCTTTTGGCCTTAAAGGTTTGTAATGGAAGTCTCACGGATTCAATCCAATAGTATTCTTCTAATATCAGAGAATGGCTTCATGAAAGGCTAACATGCATTTCCTCCCCAATTACAGCAAATATTTCATCCACCCTGAAAAGAAACACAAAACTATCAGAACCTTTGTAATGGATAAAAATGGTTGGATTTTCAAATTATGGTGACAAGAATCAATATTTTCGGGGGCTGGTGGTAACAAAGAGATCTAATCCAAGATCTCTTTGAAATACATATCTGTATCTATAATTTGTCATGCTTCTGCGCCTTTTTTTTTTTTTTTTTTTTTGCAACACTGAAAACAAATACAACAGATTGGTTTTTAACTTCTACAAAGCCAGTCTCCATAATTGTCAAATTGCATTTGTACTTTGCTTCTTGTTTCTTGTTTTGATTTTCAAAAAACTAAATGGCTGATGACATCAACAGTGGTTACTTAACTTCAGGATTCATGGTCTCTGTTCCACCCTAAGGAGTGATTTGCTGATTACGAAATCAAAGCAGAAACATTTATAAAAGCTCGAAATATTGCTTGGGTTATTTACCTATGTGTATCTACATTAACCTCTGCAAGCCATGCTGTCAGATAAACCTGCAACTCAAATAATTAAGTGTTTCATGTAACTATCAAGAAGAAAAAACAAAAACAGGAAAGAAAAAAGAGCACATGATTTTATGATCGATTGTAATAAAATCAGGCGGTTTTTGGTCCATTGTTGGGATCAAGACATGCATTTTAAGAAGTACAGAACTTTTGTATGACTATAAGACACATTCCCTTATCCAAACAATTGACTACCTGATTTTTGTTTTTCCTTAGTTCATTATATTCTGAATACTAGCTGTTTCACTTCCGGCACTCATGCTCTTGTGCCGTGTCCGCACTATACAACACATCATGTATAGTGTGTCTAGAGTAGATGATGAACCAAGAAAAGCTCCAAGTACATATATAGGTTAGCTAGATAATGAATTAGACTCTCAACATAAACGAACACATCCTATACATGTATTTATATATAACTAAAAATGTTAATTTTAAATTATTGGTCATATATAGTGGTGGATAGCCAACCCTAAGCAGTTGGGATTTAGGCTTAGTCGAGTGGAGTTATATACAGTAATGGATCCAATACCTGCAGAACCTCATGGTCTGGCTGATGGTTAGATCCTGCAGCAGGGGTGTCAGTTTTCCAACCCTTTAGTCTTGGAAGAATTGGCTCACATGTTTCTTTGGAATATAAATTGCATATGCTCAAATCATCAAATTCTCCCTGGTAGAGCTCATCTGACCAACACAATCCACTGACTGGTGGAACTTCTTCACAACTGATAGAGAGTAACTCAACTACAAGCAGTCGCTGTTTGTACCCATCAATGCCACCAAAGGAGTAAACAATACAGTAACGAATGAGGAAAGGTAAGCCAGATGAGGACCAAATAAAATAGAATAAAGTAGCCAACAAAACTACAATATACCTTCAAATTTAGTTCCAATGCAAACATCTGAACAAGCTCCTGTGCCAATTTCTCTAAGATTATTCAAAGTTCACAATAATCACAATGAAATTCTTGTAGATGAAAATAATTTGGGTATTCTGGAAAGAGAAATTTGGCAGGGTTACAAAATAGTTCCCAATATCACATTATATCGCAATTTTGGGAAACTGAAATGTCAACATGATAATTAGAATGAATCACAGGTACAGTGATATTTCTGAGGGCATGGGTCCAAATACATGTCATATCACGATTTTCCTGGCATGGGTCCAGATACAATGTCATATCACTATTTTCAGGAAACTGGCATGTCAACATAATATTTAGAATACACCACAGGTACAACGATATCATGCAATATTTGTAATATATATCAGATTTGGCATGTTTGTGTGTACATATCTTTTGAGACTTGTCATGAATCCCAAATCGTTTCCTAAATATCTCTGCATACAAATATTGTCACATATCCGAAATTCAACAGGTGCAAAAAAGAATATCTGCAAGAACTCACAAAATGGGAAATTCACTTTACCACATATATTGCAACATTTTGCAATATTGTTCTAAGTGATGTATACCTTTTTTCCAGCATAAACATTTTGATCAGTATCTCAATGGAATTGCACAGAACAGGACAAAAGCCTGAGGGAAACTAGTTGAACAAACAACCCCCCCTCCCCCTTTCTTCTTTTATTTTTTGCCAATAAAACTTGTCTCCTACTTGAGGATGGATAACCTGACACTTAATTTACATCAAACATAAAATATTTTCTACAAGTAGAAAATTGGGGTGAATTTAAGTCTGATATTGAAGCATCTTGGGATTATTCCTTGAGGTGAGTATTTAAGAATTTTCTGTCTTCTAAACATTACATGTAGACTGAGTTAAAAGGCAAGTTCATTAAAACAGTTTGATACATTTGGATGTATTTGATGATTGTAGAAGAATGAAATCCACACTGTCCCACATCGCCTAAATGAAAGGCTTGCTATAGCTTCATATACCTATATTGGACCCTCCACCTACAAGCTTAGGCTTTTAGGTTGGAAACATAACATGGTATCAGAGCATTGGTTATCCACATGACAAGGCCCAAACGAGCCTGCACGTGAGGGGGAGTGTAGAAGAATGAAATCCACTTTGTCCCACATCGCCTAAATGAAAGGCTTGCTATAGCTTCATATACCTATATCGGGCCCTCCACCAACAAGCTTAGGCTTTTAGGTTGGATTGGAAACTTAACAATGATATATTTCAATATTTATGAGGAGATATTGAGATAACCTGAAAAAAGAAAAAAGAAAAATAAACCCCCTTTCCTCCCTCTCTCTTCCAACCCTAGAAAATATTGTTTATAAATGGTACATAAATTCATCAATAGAGGTGCCATATAGAACTGCCCATTTTTAAAACTATGTCAATTCTTAATTAAAAAATATTTACAAAGTACAAATATATATGAAAAATATATTAGATAGATATTAGATAGCAATGCTATTAATTTATAATGCTGCCATACTGTTGGATGGCAACAATATGCTGAATTAAATTATTGTAATTAAAAAAATCTTTGCTTTGTAATCAGATGCCTTAAAGCTGCAGAAAAACTAGATTTGCATACATTAACATAGTTTATGGTAGATGCAATATAAAAGATTTGCAAATATCAACATACCAAAAGATGAGATTGACCAAAATACAAAGACTGGAATCCCACCACCATCACCAATGTCATTCTTGTCCTCTGAACAGCTAGAAAATTGTACAAGTGGACTACTGCTTGTCCCTTTTATGTAACATCTCATTGATCCACTTGTGTTGATTGTGTGAGTTACAATTGCCACCTGATAAAATATTAATACAAACACAATAGATACAATTCACCAAAAAAGTATTTTTTTTATCAGATAAAGTATGTTTCATATCATTAAAATAAAACCAAATAAATCATAAATAAATATGCAGTGGCTGGTTAAAAATAATAATTACCAATGAAAATATAAGCATGCTCTATTCATTTTGGAAATTCCTTAGTTCAAGAAGATCATTTGACACAAGTTGACTTGACCAAGAAAAGATATCAAATGTATTTTATTGTTTTTATCTGGCTACTTGGTAGAAGTGTAAAACACTAGAACTAGATTAAACATTTAGACACTATATAGACTCCATCCACACTACAATGAAAACAAATATTATTTACTATTTTCATTATTATTATATGAGAGAACTAATGGTCATTTCATTATTATTAGGCTGTTATTAAGGATAAACCAAAATTTTGATTGCAATTTATAATTTACGGTTGGAAGTTTGGAAATTTTTTTCTACATATGTGAACCCCACTTGTAACTATTTCTAGGTTAAAACTCCACTCTGAAAGTTAGCTTTTAACCATGTATCATTATGACACAAGTCTTTCCTTCTTGCATTGGGCCCTTTGTGCTTCACCTTGTATGGAAAAAAAGAAACCAGAAGCAATAAAAAAGTGTCTAGATTGCATAAGATTCTATAATGAACATGAATTTTGGAATGCCTCGCCCAAATTACAAACTACCAGGGTGGTTAGCTTTAATGGGAACACTAGCCTGCAGGCAATCTTGATGAAAACTTCATGCGAATCAAAATCATAACATCAACATTTTCTATTGATCAATAAACTTTACACATTTCCAGTTAGGTCAAGGTCTCAAACTCACCGTGCTGATTAACCGTCCTCTTTTAAGAGGAGGGTATGACAAAATAAACTCCTAATTCAGTTAAACCTAACTAATCCAATCCCAACTATGGGGCTCACAACAATAATAATCTTGCTAAGAGATTTCAACCTGCCAGGAGTTCTTGAAAATCTTCTTACTATTGACTTAAAGCAAATAACCACAATTGATGCTCTTTCTTTCTTTCTTTCTATTTTTTTTTTTTGGTTATCCTGAATGAGCTCATCTCAAAACTTACCATTCCTACTCTTTCAACTCATCCACCTTAACATACTCATCTAAGCTATACTAATCCTATGAAAATGTCGTTGTGTGGTTTCCCAACAATTTGCATCATAAAGCACAACTTTCCTGTTCTATACAATTTTTCCTTTAGTTCATTTGGAATATGACAATCACATAACACTTGGATACACTATTTCACCCTAGCTCTAACAGTGTCTGCAAAATCCAACTCAATATCTCCCTCTATACAAATGATTTGAGTCAAAATAGCAAACCTATTTGCTTTAAGGAAGCTCTTTCCATAAACCTTAATCATCTTTCTGTTGATTTATAGCCTCAATGATATTACATAGAGCTCTCAACTCAACTTAACAAAGCCTTAGTCCCAACTATTTATGATTGACAACACAAGTGCATATAAATATTGTCAACTGATAGAGGGGTGAAAAGTATCACATATTAAAACTATAAGTCTATAAGTGGTCAATGTTTTTGAAATAAACTATAGGAGTGCAATGTGTAAATGGGTGTAAGTTGAAGGGGTGAAACTGTAATTTTTCCTTCTCTTTTTTTTTTTTTTTAATTAGGTGTAATACAAGTGCTCAGTGTAATACATATCTATATCTTTCTTTTTTTGCTCACATTTCTAATGAAACTAATAATACCTAACAACTAATAATACATGTTAGGTATACGGTATACCTACCATGTCCTTGTAGGATGATAAAAGCTTGCTCCGATGAAGCTCCTGAAACAAGATTCAGTAAATATTATTATAGTCTTATAGATAGGAATATATCACAATAATAGACGTTAAAGGCCAAGTTGTTTGGATCATAAACTCAAATGATTCTTAATATTCAACACATTGATCTCTTTGGGCAATGTCAAGTCAACATATTTCTAAATGGTTTGGTCTACGATGCATGGGATGTTGATTGAACAATCAAAATGAAATTGCATGTCCACCTTAATGGAAATATATTTGTGTAACACATGGAATTCTAAAGAATTTGACAAAGTATAGCAGATGAAACACTTAAGATGTTCAAATAAATAAATAATTATATTGAATACCAATATATGGAATATTGGAAAGTTGGAAACTGGTAATATTAACCAATGAAGATGAAGCCTAACCTCCACTTCATGGTACTTTATTTGGGTCAGTAACAAGCCTATAACCCTTAAATATGTAGCTTTTTTTTGGGGGTCCTTCAATTAAGAAAATTTAAATTACAAATTCCTGGGCAATACTTTATTCCTAGCCTGAATCCAAACTTCTCCAAATTTCCCAGTTCTGACGACCCAATTCTTCTTTCATCCAATTTTAATTAGTCAGTCCACATTTCCGAATTTCAATGAACATTCTGAATCTATAGCCCAAATTTTCAACCAAGCTAACCAAAAAAAAAAACTGTCTGAATAATCTAAATCTTCCCAAAATTTCTTGTACTTCTAAACTTCTGGAAGCACATTTTTTTTTGTCTGTTCAAATCGATCCTCAGTTCAATGAGAGCACCCAGTTGGATTCCAAGAATCAACTAAGTACTCACGACTTCAAGGAAAACCTGGAAACCACACTCAATTTCCACCAGAGTAAACAAGAAAAGAAGAGTAATTTATGAACATAAACCTATATTCAAACAAGAGAACTAACCCAAACCCAAGAATCATACACAGGGACAACAGATATAACAGAATATTACCTGCTGTCTTAACAATTTCAAACAAGCTTTTTCCCGAATATCTGGCATATCACTGAGAACACCCAACTCCATTGCATGCATGTATCTGAATCAAAATCAACCCACATAAACCCTAATATCCATATATGATTTTGTAAATAAAAACACCATAAACACAAAAATGAACCAAAACTAAACTCAATGATATGCATGTACCTGAATCAATATAGACCCACATAAATCAAAATTTGCATGCACAAAAAAGCAAGCAAATGTGTTGAGAGAGAGAGAGAGAGGGCATGCCATGGCAGGCACGTATTTGACCAGAAATTCATTCCATATTCAAACCCAACTAAGAACACCACAAAACACAGAGACACACATACACACAGAGGTAAAATTTTATGGCAGGCATGTATTTGGATCAAAATTAACCCACATGAACTCTAATATTCAAACCCAAGTGAAAAAAAAAAAAAAAAAAAACAACTAAAAAACACAAAAAAACTAAAACTCCATGGCGGGCATGTATCTGAATCAAAATCAACTCACACAAACCATTCAAACCCAACTAAAAACCAAAAAGCACACCAATGAAAACACCAAAAACAAAGTTCCATATCAACCCACTTCAATTCTAACTTTTACCTCTGAGAAAGATAAGCATTGACAAGAGACGTTGCGTGTGATCTTCCACTTGAAGACGAAGAAACCCACTGTTTTCTATAAGAAGCCAACTTCGACCATTGATTTCTAAGGTTTCGCTGAGCAGCTGGTCTCCATAGCCTAGATACAGAATGCGGCGGTGGAGATGTGAAGCTAGGGCTCGGAAGATTTGGGTCTGTTGTTTTTGAAGAAGAGGAAGTTTGGGTCCGAGTTGAATCTAGGGTTTCCATAGTTGATTGCCGAGTGTTGTCCGCCATTGACACATATTCTTCTTGTTATAATACCACATAAAAACGCACCGTTTTAGAAAGCGACCATCAAAACGCACTTGTATGTGTCGTTTTTACCTAACCAGGTTGAAAACACGCCCTTCAAAAGCTCAAAACGCACTTTTCCTGAGTAGTGCGTGCTTCTAATATTGTAGCGGGGAGAGAGAGAGAGAGATGTCGTCGCATAACAACTCGTCGTCGGCGAACGATCCACGTCAACCGTCGGCGGCGAAGCCGTTTGTAGCACCAATGGTATCACCACAAGATCTGCCGGTCGATTACTCAGGTTTCATCGCCGTCGTCTTCGGTATCGCCGGCGTCATGTTCAGGGTCCGTACTCATCTTCTTTCTCTCATATCTCTCTCTCTCTCTCTCTCTCTCTCTATGTATATATATATATATATATATATATATTTTTCTAGTTGTCGTATTTTTTGGATTTTGATCTTTTCACATTTGTGCTCTGAATTCTCAGTCATGGTGTCATCATATTGATATTAGAGATTTTGAGTTGACCCGAAATATTTTTGTAATTTCACTTAATCACTCGTAACTTTTTAGAACTTCATTGCTAGATCTTCTTCATTTTACTGCACTT
>JAESVK010001089.1:2748522-2774019 GCA_017140935.1 Hamamelis virginiana
CCCCCCCCCCCCCCCCCCCCCGCCGGTCCGAGCTCCAAGATCTGCCGCCACAGCAGCAGCAGCTGCAGCCAGCAGGAATGGCGCAAGCGAGAACAGTGAAAGACGTTTCGCCTCACGAGTTCGTCAAGGCTTACGCCGCTCACCTCAAGCGCTCCGGCAAGGTCTCTCTCTCTCTCTCTCTCTCTCTCTCTCTCTATACACACACACTTCATGTTCTTTCATAACTTACAATTACAGTATACACACACTTCATGTTCTTTCATAACTTACAATTACAGTATTAAAAGATCGTCTTTTCGCCTTGAATCGTTTCATAGATGAGGCTGTTGGTTAAGTATTTTTAAGTTTGATAACATGTATATGTATTTGTATTTGTGGTGCGATTTATGAATAAAGTGTATCATTAAATTGTATTTGTTGCTGGTTCGTTATTTTTTAATCCATATCTCTTTGTTATCTGCTTGATTTACAGAGTTTTTGATTTCTCATTGTTAATATTTGGTTACTAATCTTAAAATCTCAGTAAATTTCATTTTCAGTGATTGTGTGTGTTTATATATATCTCTCAGATTTGTGTAGCCAATCCCAAGTAGTTTGGATTAAGGTTTTGTTGAGTGGGGCGTGTGTGCGTATTTTTGCACACACACCTATTTTATATATATATATATATATATATATATATATATATATATATATTATGGTGCCATGGTAAAATTCCTGGGCTCTCAAGCACAAATGTGCAAGTTTGCATCTTGAGAGTGGCTGCTTCGTGCATAAGCAGTTGAAGGTTAAGACTATGTCCAGCTCACCCTTCCCAGCCCCTCTTTCGTGGGACCAGCACTGGGTAATGGCCTGTCTGTGTGTGTGTGTGTGTGTGGAGAGAGAGAGAGAGAGAAATGATCCATTAAGGACCAGTCCTTGAGCTTAATTTAAGGTCCACTTTTCACTCGGTCAGGTATTTTGAAAACCGATCGTTGGATTACATAATCTTATTTTGTATGTTATGTCTACCAAAAATCAGAGTGATCCAATGGTCGGTTTTCAAAACACAGACTGTTAAACAATTATTACAGCATCCATCAGTAAATACTGTTAGAGTGTTTCATGAATTGTATTTTGAAAACCTATTGACGATTGTTGGATCACTGTGATTTTTGACAGACATGACATACATAAGAAGATTATCTAGTCCAACGGTCGGTTTTTCATAATACCATTGGTTGTGTGAGAAATGGTTAGTGGACATTAAATTAATTTAAGGACCGGTCCTTAAATGATCATTTATGTATGTGTGTGTGTGTGTGTGTTTGTGTGTGTAGCCATTGCTACCTTCTCATCTGGTTCATAGCTTTTAAGATTGAGGGAGTTGCTTCTCACTTATTAGTGTCATTGCAAATTATTGTTATGATTTGCGAAATAATGGCCATTTTTTAAATATTTTATTTTATTTTATTTTATAAAAAATTCTGATTTGCATGTCTTTGTTGGAATTGTTGAATTTATTGTAAATTTTGAACATCCTGAAATCCATCTTTTTGTTATTATTTGACCGATTTCACCAAAACTGAAATTGTTCATCTGAAATTTCTACCAAACTAATTAATCTAAAAAGCTTATCCATTGGCTGTTTGCTTCTTTAAATTATCAAATCAACGATTTTTAGCCACCACGTCATGCATGTGGCTTTAGACTTGTGTAGTGCTGCTGTAATGTACTGTAACAATCTAATGTTGTTGTGATCTACTGCTGCCTCTGCTTCAATGTAATGTGAATCTATAGAGAGAGTTTTGCAATGTCATGTAAGGCAAACACAAACTGTCTGGTTGGCTGAGGTGAACTACTGGGTCTAGAATCGATGTTGCTTGATATGAGATGTTTGATTGTAATGCATGTGCAGAGTGCGGGTATCAATCAAATTATATGGAAGAATTTTAATCATTTGATGAGTTAATGTGATTTTATTGCATAAATATTTTTGAGAGTAGCCTATTGCATCATTGCGGACATGTTGCGACTTTCTATTTGTACCCTTTAGATGGTGGTTCTCGTGTTTTCTTTTAATAGCTGTTGTTTTTTAAATAGATGGAACTTCCACACTGGACTGATATTGTGAAGACTGCTAGATTCAAGGAACTTGCTCCATATGACCCTGATTGGTACTATATCAGAGCCGGTATGTTGAATCTCTCCTCTCTCACACCTGCACACACAATCCATATTCATGTACATTATTCTTGTGTATATTTACTCATTTTTCACTGCAGCTTCCATGGCAAGGAAAATCTACTTGAGGGGAGGTATTGGTGTTGGTGGCTTTCAGAGGATCTATGGAGGGAGCAAGAGGAATGGTAGTCGCCCACCCCATTTTTGCAAGAGCAGTGGTTCTATTGCTCGTCACGTACTTCAGCAATTGCAGATCATGAACATCATTGACATTGACCCAAAGGGGTGAGTTTTTTTTTTTTTTTTTTGCGTATTTTCTGGGTTATTGGCGGCCGAAATGTTGTTATCTTGCTTTAAAGGCAATTAGCTATAGGACTTCCAATCCCCTGCTCTGTAAAAGGGTAGGGAGAAAGCAGTCCACTTACAAGGGGGCAGCGTGGTCCTCCGTAAGAGAAGAATGACATGGGCCCAACTGTTGGGACACCTTATCCCGGGCTGCAGACTGCGGTGCATTTTCCCCAAGCTTTGAAGGCTTTTTTTTTTTTGGGTGGGGGGGGTGTTGTTAAATTTGCAATAACTCGGGTGTGGGTTCTTCCCCATAACACTAGGTTTGGTTGGTATTGACTGCTAAATGTTATTTTATGCAATCACACTTTACATAGACAAATTATTAAGAAATAAGCAGAAATAAATAATGAATTAACTTATGTTCAGCATGATATGATGAGCTCAACCAAACCTAGCAGACTTCTTCCTTTTAAAATCACCAAAAAGATTTGTACTCATCTGATATGTAGGGTCACCATTGGATTCAAAATGTAATTAGTGGATGCTATCCATATTCTTTATTTCGATTGTCACACATTTGTATTCTGAGAAAGCATAATTTTGAGCTTAGTGCAATGATTACCATTCCATTAACATTTTGGTATTTATGAAAAACTTTGTTCTTGTGTGGCAGAGGAAGGAGAATTACGTCCAGTGGTCAGCGGGATCTTGACCAAGTTGCTGGAAGGATTGTGATTGCGCATTGAGAGATCAATTCAGGCTTTGCTATGCAATGCATAAAATACTTCAGGATTTTTGGACTTTAGTTGTTTTGAGTGAAAGTAGATATAGAAAGTACTATTAATCAGTTCTCTACCCGGACTGCCTGGTACTTCTATGATAAAACCTGGTTGTTTTTTTATTTAATGTCATAGATGTTAATTTTGGTTTCTATGTTCTGAAGATTAATTTTTGAAACCTATTACCATGAATTGGCTGTTCTGTTTTGGTCACTAATGGGGCAATTTTGTGTAATTGATGGGTGCGTTTATGCAGGTACCACTGATTGGGGCTAATGTTGGTCAAGGCTAAACGGTCCAAAAAATTATCCCAAAATTGTGTTCCAAATGAAGATCGTAAGCCTTTTATTCTTTAGCATAACCCTATCTTCAATAATAAATGAAGAGTTTTGATTCATTTTGGACATGTTTTAGGGAGATATTTTTGGGATGTATAGCGTTGCCCCCCGAAATGAATTTCATTGGGCATCATCACTATGGGTGCTACCAAAATAGATTTGGGAGTTGTCCTCTGACAAAGATTTTTGAGAAATTTTGGGCAACCCTTCTGGTGAAAATTGGAAATTGAGGAGATCTACTCCAATGGCTTCTTCATTCTGTGTGTGATAATTACGCAATTTTATTCTTTTGTGTGATAATTAGGCAATTGCAAATTTTGAAGTGGTGAATGTCTGTCAGTTTATTACATTCATGCGTATAAAATCATGACAGGTTTAGAATTGCATGCTTCAATTTTTGGTGTGTTTGGAATAAATCACCGATGCTAATGGGAGTTTAGACATCACGTGTGAATCAGACCATCACATCATCGGCTTTAAGTAGCTTATTGCTATTTTTCTTTTTCTTTGTGAAATGGAAATTTAGTCTTTGATCGAGGTTTTGGTTTGAACCATTTAGATTCTTCTCCAGGAAACTGAAAATAATAATAATAATAAGAAGCCAGCGACATTAGGGCTCGGGGTCACTCTCTCTATCTATCTTATATTTATTATATAAATAGTAGTATGCTGATGTGTTTTTTAATTCTCTCATCTTTTTAATTTCAAATTTGTTTTGGCCCTACTCAAAATGATATTGTATTATATCATTCGTCTAACTAATTAATTAAAGTTTATATTTTTAAAATTCTTTATTAGTGTGGGTCCCATTGAAGCCTACTTTCTATTTTCATAATTATTATTTATTTATATATTTATTGCCGGTCTCATTTATTTTCTCCTTCTCTCTTCTTAATTATTTTTCATTTTTTATTTTAAAAATTAATTCTAGTGTACATTTTACTTTCTTTGTATTATTTTTAATTATTTTTTAATAATATATCCAAATTAATTATTTTCAATTTATTTAATTTTTATTTTTTTAATCACTCTTATGTATTAAAATATATATTTTAATTCTATAAATTTAATTACGATCAAACAGTCAAAATCATATGATCAAAATATATTTTATACATTTATAATTAATTAGATAAAATTTTACTGATAAGTCCCGTACATAGTGCGGGTTTGCGCTCATTGATTTATATAATTATAATTACATAAATAATTTTGTTTATTCTGCATTATTTATAATGTTTAAACTACTTTTGAAATCCAAAATTCACATTCAGCCACGTTTTCATCTCTCATGACCAATTTCTCTTTTTTATAAATATAGATTATGAAAAATTGTGACAATATCATGCATATCAAGAATTATAGTTATCTAATGGTCAGTTTCTAAAATATAAATTGTGAAAAATTAGTGAACACCATCACAGTTTTTTTCGCAGTCTGTGTTTTAGAAATCGATTGTCGGATTAATGTAATTTTTGACATACACAAGAAAAATATACCTATCCAACTTTTACTTAAGGAAATATTTTGTGCAAGGATAATTGTGGTTTTAGGGCCATTCAAGTCATTGCAAGGATATAACTTACGAATGAGAATGCATGGGGCTATAATGGGAGTACAAATAACACTCCCCTAATAATAATAAGAGAGACACATAATTATGTCATCTTTCTATACTTATTACATTAGGATTTCTTGTAAACTCGATTGACACGAAATGATCTCTCAATCGCTGCATATTAGATTATGCGACGTGGATGAAAAATGTTGTCCATTTCAAACCTACTTCAAATTTTCTTAAATTTGGACTTTGAGACATGGACAAATTTCAGTTCAGAATTTTAAATCAAATTGATTTTTTATTTTATTTTATGCAATAGGATAGTCTATCTATTATTAAGCTACCAAATAATTAGAGTTCATATTCCTGTTAATTTAAAATTTATTAGAACATAAAAGAGAAATTCAAATTTTAGATAAATTCGAAAATTTTTCTTTACGGACCACTCTCTCTCTCTCTCTCTCTAATCTCTATCAGTCTTATCTCGATGGTTGCTTCCTCAAAGCACACCGCTCTTCAAGAACAGGACACGTGTTTCAAACGGCAAATCTGTCGGTTACCGCGTAAGCCAACTTGACGGAACAGTGGGACCTCAAGATTCCCACTCGACATCTTTCCCCATTACGCCACGTGGCATCCCTTAACTAGATTCTTTCACACCTCGCGTACTCTAGAGAGAGAGAGAGAGAGAGCAGAATCAAAATCCCAAAAAACGAAAAAAGGAAGGAAAAAAAAAAGCGAAAAAGAAAAAGTATGATAAAATAGAAAATATTATTTCTCACTGAAAAAAGCTTCTGTTTTTTCGATTTCGAATCGGCAAAAGCCTTCGATTCTCCCCATTTCGGAAGGCAGTTTCTCTCTCTTTCTCTAGATCAGTCTAGGGTTTCCTTTGATCGACTTGATCGCTCTTCACCAGATGCTACCGTAAGTGTTTCTTTTATATATATTTATATCTGTATCTGTATATATTTACGATTTTAATCTTTATTTTTTTTTTATTGTTTTGACACTGTGATTGGTTGCTGAGAAACCTCAGGAAAAGAAACGAGAATTGAAGTTTTGGATGTTATGTGTTGTATTGTTTTTGGTTTTCCGGAAGATGAAAAATGAAAATTTCTCGTAATTTTAGTCATCTATTTGTAGTAGGGATATTTGAGTGGAGGGTTTTTGTCCCTCATGACCTAGATGATATTAGATATTATACTAATTGTAAGGTTCGGTGTTGTATTTTATTTTTATTTTCGTTTTCTTAAATATTCACTGCAACCAAACGGGCATTGGTGTTTTCAATTGTTGTGTTTGGGGATTTGGTTGTAACAAATATATATGTTTAAAACTTAAGTACTGTACTTAACTTAACAGAGCATTTATCATAAAGAAGTGATGACTAATGGAGTTAAGGACCTGTTTGGTTGTCCCATGAAAATTAAATGATCCTTCACCTTGAATACGGCCATTGAAAAAAGTTAAAGCAATCACTATAATCAATGGTATAACGTTTTGTTTTATTTTGGACATTGGTGTAGGATCAATTTTAGGAATTCATGAAATTCCACTGTTTTGAATATTCACTGTCATATGTGATGGTGGCTGCAGTTTTCTAGGATTTCTGCATTGACGATTATGGATTTCTTAATTAATTTCATACAATTACAATGAAATAATTCAATATCCATGGGGCATCCAGACAGACCCTCAGTTTCTTAAGTTTTTATTCATTCAGTATTGAAACTTGAAAAGTTGTTGTTTTTCACTTTTTGATTCTTTTGATTCTTTCCAGCGACAGGAGGTGCAACACTTTTTATTATTATTATTATTATTATTATTGTTATTATTATTATTTTGTAGGTTGGGAGTTACAACTTTTTTCCTTTTCTCCTTCCGTTTGTTGTCTATGTATTTTCTTATGTAGTATCTATGGATTATATTATTTCATGTGCGTCAACAGGATAGTAACTTTCTCCATCTGGACATAAATGTTGCATTTTACAGGTATATTCTATGTTATCTTTGGCTCTGAAAATTGATCAAGATTAGGAGTTTGTGGTAATCGGCGTGGAGATTGTTAATAGGTGCCTTAGAGACATGAATGGATGAGATACAAACAAATTTTTGGACATTCTCTGTTCAGAATAACAAGATGGAATGATTACATTGAGTGGCTTATTTCATAATTTTGTTACTCATTGTCAGATGATGATTGACTCCAATAGGATAATCAGTGATGTTTGAAAATGGATTTATAAGTATTACTTTAGTACACTTGCCTCTTTCTTTATCATGCTTGAATGATGGAACCGTATTGGAGGATATTTATGTAAGCTCAATTGGATGTTGTTTCATGTGAGTATATACCCGGGCAACTTTGAAGAATGGATGACTTTAGAGAACTTGAGACAATGCTTCCCAGTGGGAACAACAAGAATACATCTGAAATGGCAGAATCTCGTCTCTTCATTATCTCTTGCTTTATTGCTGCCTTAGTTGGAATTTTGACTATAGTGTATACTGCCTTCCAGTGGAGAAGAAACATCAATTTAAGTTGGATGAAAGCTATAGCCAGATCAAAGAAGAACCCAAAGGCTAGGCACAAGGTTCCTGTGGCTCCTCACATTTGGATCTTAGAATCTGTTTCTCGCGGAAAAAGTCTAAACTGCTGTGTATGCTATAAGTCTATGTGCCCTTCTCAAACTCTTGGACCTATGGTGGCTTCAGACAGTTTTATCCACCGTTGTAGTATTTGTGGTGCGGCGGCTCATCTAAGCTGCTCGCCAAATGCACACAAGGATTGCAAGTGTGTATCTATGATTGGGTATGAGCATATGATGCACCAATGGGCCGTTCAATGGACAGAGATCACAGATCAACCAGATGAAACTTCTTTCTGTAGCTACTGTGAAGAGCCATGTAGTGGGTCTTTTCTTGGGGGATCTCCTATATGGTGTTGCATGTGGTGTCAACGATTGGTACACGTTGACTGCCACAATAGCATGTCTAATGAAACAGGTGATATTTGTGATTTGGGCCCATTTAGAAGGTTGATTCTATCACCACTTTTTGTTAAGGAGTTGAATTGGACTTCCTCGAGTGGATTTTTGAGCTCAATCACCCATGGAGCCAATGAGATTGCCTCTTCAGTGCGTGCAAGTATTAGGAGTCAGAGCAAGAAGTACAAGCATGGAAGTGAAACCTCTGTTGACACAGGTACTAGCGGTAACACTGGTGACGCATCTACGGAAAGCACGGCTGAGACTCATCAAACAGTAAATGGTTCTCATGTAAAGGAGGAAAGCTGTAATGGTAGCACGAATATGGGAGGTCCACACCATGATGGTGATGTAGATAATAAATTGGATTCAAAGCCTAGCTTCAAAAGAAGCACGTCACTCAATCAGAAGGACGAGGCTCAGACACTAGGGATGAAACAGAGATATGAGTTGATTGACTTGCCCCCAGATGCAAGACCCTTATTAGTTTTCATTAACAAGAAGAGTGGGGCTCAGCGCGGGAATTCACTCAAGCAGCGTTTGAACACTCTGTTGAATCCTGTTCAGGTCAGATTTTTCCCCTATAAGGTTTCTTAGCTGTTTTTTTTTTTTTTTTTTTTTTTTTAAAGGGCATGCGCTACTCCCACTTTTTTCCCCTTCTTCAATGGTGACCCCTTAAGGCTTTTGGACAATATTGGGATATTCACAATGGAATCTGCCTTTTTTATTTTTTGCTTTTTTTTTTCCAGAAATAATGGTATTTCATTAAAGGTAAGAGTGATACTACAACTGTACATTGAAAATCAAAATGAATAAAATATTGCTTAAACAAATGTAAATTGAACTATCCATATTTTTTTATGTCAGCTATTAATGTATTTTAAAATAATGGGATTACGTAAGTATTTGTAAAAAATTATCGGTGTTTTTAAGTTAAAATATCTGCCAGTTGGCCTATGGTTTTCACAGAAGCTCTACAAATTGGTCAAAAATTTCTCCCTTATAAAATGCCTATCCACTTCTATGTGCTTTGTTAATTGTTATATTATGCTGCACTAAGTCATGTGCAATGTCAATAGCAGCTTTATTATCATAATTGAGGCTCATAATAAAGGCTCATGGGTTCTCTTCAGTCAGACTCATTTCCTCAAAGTGATTCATTTGGCTGATGTGCCATAACTTAACCTATCTGCCAACAATTATTTGCTTTTAACTTGGCCATGTCTCAAGATCTCCTAACAAAAGTGCAGTAACTTGAGGTAGATTGTTGAATGTTTTTCCTTAATGAGGTGTTGAAATTCCTATGAAGTTGCAAAGATCTGTCTGAACGCAATTGGCTCTGTTTGTTTATATAGAAATAGTTTCATGAGGAATAAACACAATATGAGATTTGCTTGTGGATTCATGTGCTTTTCTTTACTCTCTACAAAAATTGTGGAAACAACTTCCTCCTGTTTTGTGTGAGAACTTGTTTTTGAAAATATTAAAAAGCATGGCTTACTTTTTTAAAATAGTCTTCTGATGGGGAAATCTTAGTTGCTAATTGGATGGAATCAAGTGAGCTTCTGTAATGAGGTAGTCATCCCATACTCAAATTCTATGGGGTAAATGACTTCCATTGAATCAAAGGGTGCCAATATATATTTTTCTCTTTTCTTTTATTGGGGGTGGGGAGAGAAGCATTAACTTTCAGTTTCCCTTGATTGTTGCTAAGGGTCTATTAAGTCGGACCATGTAGGGCTACCTTTTTGTTTGATTTTTTATTTATCTTTTATTTTTTAAAGTTTGATCCACCTTTTCACTTGATTTTTATGAACGCTGACCTTGCTGGTGCTGCTTACAGGTTTTTGAGTTGAGCTCAACACAAGGACCAGAGGGGGGACTTTATTTATTCAGGAGGGTGCCCCACTTCAGAGTTCTTGTATGTGGAGGAGATGGTACTGTTGGTTGGGTCCTGAACGCCATAGACAAGCAAAATTTTGTTTCTCCTCCTCCAGTTGCTATTCTTCCTGCAGGAACTGGGAATGATCTGGCCAGAGTTCTGTCTTGGGGAGGTGGTTTGGGCTCGGTGGAGAGACAAGGAGGCCTATGCACGGTGTTGCACCACATAGAGCATGCTGCAGTAACCATTCTCGACAGATGGAAAATAGCAATCCTAAACCAACAGGGAAAGCAACTCCAATTACCAAAATTTATGAATAACTATCTTGGTATGTTAACTTGTATATTTTGCAACTACTTAAGACGCGTTTATATGCCCTAGAGGTAGACCATAGTTTAGTTTATGAACGGCATACACCTGCTTTGGCCATTATGATATAGTGGTGCGACATGATTAGTTTGGGGTGGGGATCTGACTAAACCAATTGAATGTCTAAATCATCAAGATGAGGTATGGCTTCCCTCGATCACTTAAGTTAATACATTTAGCTCTTACTTTAAATCATATCAAATCTCAGCTTCTAGTCCCACTTGGTTTGCTTGAGGTTACAACATTGAGTGTTTTTGTTAACTAATGGGTAGGTTTTTCCATATTATGCCTTAGGTGGGACCCAATAACATGTAGTTTCTATTTCTTGCATGGGGACTACATGTTCATCTGTGTTTTTTAAAACCTTCCACTCAGTAGTTCGTCATAGATATTTGCATGCATTATAGTAACCAGCTGTGGTAAGCATTGTTTACAGGAATTGGGTGTGATGCAAAAGTTGCTCTAGACATCCATAATTTACGGGAGGAGAACCCAGAGAAGTTTTATAACCAGGTAATTGCAAACTTCAACCAGAACGAATTTTGAACCTTCTGTATAAGGAAAAACTAGACATTAGAAAATGTAGTCTTAGAAATTCCATGTATTGAAACATCTCTTGTCTTTTTGCATAGAGGAAGCTTGTACTCTTTTTTCTATCATTATTTAATACTTAGACATGGAAATGTATGTTATTTATTTCTCTCAATGGTAAACCTAAAATTGCGTTTAGATTGATATAGGGACATAATAAGTAAAACTAGAAAAGTAGAAGTACAGTTAAATAATTGAAAAGTGACTTAATTTGTTAAGGTAAAAAAATGATTTTTATATGGGAAAATAACATTTTAGTACCTTCAACTTTGGGGTGAATACCAATGTGGTCCATAAACTTTACTTTGCTTGATTTAGTTCAAATTTTTTAAAAGTTGTACCAATCTGGGAGATTAACTGACGGAATTAACACTCTCTGTAAAAATTTGAATTGCTCGATTCGCTTGCCTAGGTCTAAGACAGGACTAGGGAACATGAGATCGAGTTTGGTGAGGTAGCTAAACAGCAAGCTCAACCTATGGCAAGGTCATTGGACTGTGACCTCGCCTTCTTAGGAAGTCGAGGCTTGTAAGCCACTTAGGTGCCCCTGGTAGTGCCTAAAGGCACTGCAACTTGACACTGAAAACCTGCTTGGGTTGAAGGTAGAGTCCTCAGAGCTTGAGCTCAAGCTTGGTGCTTATGGTGCTAGGGCGGCATGCATGTAACCTGTAGGATCTTGAGCCTTTCTATTGGCTCAGACCTATCAAGTTCACTTACCATTCAGTTGCATCTTACTTGGTCCTCTCCTATAAAATCCATTGGTCTTTACTTGGAGTGGACCATGTCAAAACATACCATTGACCTACAAACTCTCAAGATCAACCATATTCTCCCTCCCTCATTCTCTTTGTCACTCATCTTAGAGGTGAGACTTGAGAGCGGCCCCTAAGGGAAGGGTCTAAGGCTGGAATTCATGCCTCTAAGGTTCAATTGAACCTCCTGCCTTTTCCTCCACTTTGCTCTCAATTTGTTTCACTCTTCCCTCAAGCAAGATCCTCTTGCCATCTCATCATCACACATGGCTAACCTCTAGGCAACAACCTAACATGTAAGCTCTACTCACAAACACATAGGCACAAATATTTTTACTCAATTGTGATTATATATTGAATTCATTATTATGGAGCATATAAACCAATGATGTTGGCTGAACCATTTGCGTTTTTATGCATTTTCTTTTGATTCACTTGTGTTGTGTCAGGACGTAGTGATGATAGGAGACAAAATAGAGTGGGGTAAGCTTAAATAGCTCCATGAAACAGGGAGGCCATGGAGTGTTTAGATCAAACACAACTTTATAGGGGGGAAATAATTGAACACACTTAGTATAGAGGATTTTTTTTTTCTTTTCTAGATTTAAAATCTTTTGTGAAATAGTGTGGTTTTGTATTGACTTGGGATATTTCCACTTTATTGGGCTACTTATTGAACCCATGGTATTAAATTTTTGTATGTTTTCATCAAATCATAAAAAAAAAATGATTCCTTTTCCTAGGTATGAAACTTTAAGCTACCTGTAATTTTGAAACTCCCAGTTTCCACTGCAATAGTGCATTTTGACAAAAATAATGTCTTTTTTCAGTGAAAATTTCTATTTTCTTATGAAAGTGAGCATCTAAAAAGGGATTCTTGTGTCATTAACCAATTTTGTAAACCAAATCTGATGGTACTTAGGATTTAAGTTTTATTTGGAGTCTTTGAACATTTTGATTTTCAATTTTGCAAGCTGCTCACATCTGATTCATATATTAACTTTGATTTAGATGTTATCGAGTATGTTTTAAATGTATAGATATAAAAATCAAATCCCACATGTCCAAATCACATGACTATAATTTTGTGGAGTTACATTAATTTTCTAATTTGATGTTCATGGTGCTAATTTTTTTTTATATGATATTCTACTTGGCACTTATGTTTTGGATATTTTATTATACTTTTAATTTGGAACAGTTTTCATTGTATAGACTACTTTTAATGTGTGATAGTGGCTTCATTTCAGTCCCACGCTAGTATCTTCAAATACAGGCAAATGCATTGACCTCCAACATACTGAGTTTTTAATTAGGCTTATAATTGTAAATAAATAGGCCTTATCCAATTTTCCAAGCGTTTCCATGTGTTTCATTATTTTTTACACCATCAACAGTTTTTTTTTTTTCTTCATGGGGAACTTTTCCGAAACGTTTTTGCTTCCATTGACATTCTGAAACTAAATTTCCTACTTTGATTGAACCAAGTTTACATTGTTGTTTGTTTCTCAATGATATTGTTTTCATAGTAATTATTGGAATATAACTGCAGTTTATGAATAAAGTTCTTTACGCAAGGGAAGGTGCTAGGAGTATAATGGATAGGACCTTTGCAGATTTTCCTTGGCAAGTTCGAGTGGAGGTAGATGGTGTTGAGATAGAGGTCCCTGAGGTGAGTATGAAACTGGTTTCATCTGTTTGGGTACAAGCTAGTGTCTCAACTGCTTAGGAAATCATCACCATGCTGGTTGGGCTATGGATATTTGTTCTTGTTTTACAGTGTGATTGTCAAATTTTAATATTCTTGGGTATTGGAAAACCCGTAGTGTTTTTGTTTCCTGACAAATCTGCTCATTTTTTTAGAGTTTAGTGAAAGTCTTGATTTATAGAAACTTCTAAGAATATTTAATTTGATCTTTTGCTTCCAATTAATCATCCCATGAATTATTGATGAATATCACAAATATTGCTGACAATTCGTCAATAACAACAATTGTATACATATGCTCCTCCCCCCACCTGAACACACAGGGAAAAAAAAGGAAGAAATTCTGACATTCATTACTTTTTCCACATTCAAACTGGTTTTTGAATTTTCTAAGCTAGTTATGAAATTGCTGCCATTTTTTTTCTCACATCAGGTTTTCTTTTTCTTTTTCATGGACTTTTGACATATTTTGGTCAGTTTTTGATTTTGAATAATTCTCAATCATGAGTATCGATATTCACTATGGTTACATCTGGTCACAGATTTCTTGCTATGAACAGTATGACTTATTATTTACTTTTACAGGACGCAGAAGGTGTTCTTGTTGCTAACATTGGAAGCTACATGGGTGGTGTAGATTTGTGGCAAAATGAGGATGAAAATTATGATAATTTTGATCCGCAATCTATGCATGATAAAATGTTAGAGGTTGTGAGCATATCTGGAACGTGGCATCTTGGAAAGCTTCAGGTGAATTAGTATTTCAATATGCTGTTTCTTTTGTGTTGTGATGTGTATCTAAATCTTTGTTATCAAAAGTCTTAAAGGATTCTTTTCCAGAATACCATAATCTGTAGGCTTTACTTTCTGACCTAGTTGGTGTTGTAACACAAGGACTGGGAATTTGAGAAAAGGTTTAAGAGCGTTCAAGGACATCATGGTCGAACCTGCAACCGAAAACCAGGAGCCAAAGAAATTTACTTGGATATTATGACAATAAATTTACTTGGAGGTGGGGTCTGCACCCATATAAGACAGAAAAGGCAGCATTTCAGCCAAATGTCATATTTGGCCGGCTTAATGTTTCAGTTTCCCAAACAGCCCTAAACATTTCATACTCGACTGAACATGATTGGAATAGACAACATAGTGTTACTCAACTTGGATCTGGATATTTTCACGTCCAATTTGTGCTCTGGGATTCTCTTTAGGGTTATGAATTTGTAGGAAACGTTTTTGAACAGCACTTTATTTCTTATTTTTTCTTTTTTAAAATAATTTTCTCAGTATTATTTTTTTTGGGTGAGACAGGTGGGGCTTTCTCGTGCTCGAAGACTTGCACAAGGGCAATCAATTAAGATACAGCTTTTTTTTCCATTGCCTGTTCAAATAGATGGGGAGCCTTGGTGTCAGCAGCCATGTACATTGGCCATATCCCATTATGGGCAGGTCCTCTCTCTCTCTCTCTCTCTCTCTCTCTCTCTCTCTCACACACACACACACACACACAATCATGCCAGCATTGCACCATCCATTGTGTGTTGGTTATTTCCTCTTTTGCATCTTGATTATCTTCACCATTTCCAAAATTTTTTAGTTAATTAGTCTTGTTCAACTATTGAGTCCCGAAGATTTTCATGCAACCTGTATGGCCTAGATCTGTCCTTGCAGTTTCTGGGGTTCAAATCATCAAAATTGGTTAAATAATAAATATATATATATATACACATATATGTATATGTATATATATACACATATATGTATATGTATATATATACACACACACACACACAATAGTGATCGGTTGCAGTCCGGACTGCAAGTGGACTGGCCGTGCTCTGGTGGTCGGTTCCAAATTCCGACCGTTGGATATGATGCTCACCCCATGCATGCCACGCCTGCAAAAAATCATGCTGATCTGACGGTTGAAATTTTGTAATACCAGCCTTAAACACAAATGAAATTTATATATAGTCTTTGGTAATTTCAGTCTACTTAAGGCTGGTTCTTTAAAAAAATTACTGTCTGAAAGTTATGACATAGGCTTATTTTTTTAAAAAATTCATAGAAGCTGTTGATTTTGCTGGCTTTCCAACTTCATTTTGTGATATTATCATCTTTACATCTAAACTATTTCTCGGCATCGAGTAATACCGGAAATCTGCATTTGTTACTCTGCATACTACTTAGAAAATCCTGAATGTGTGAATAACGGATGATTTTTTTTTGCTCCTACTGATTGTTCAGGCCTTCATGTTGAGAAGGACATCTGAGGAACCTCTTGGTCATGCAGCTGCCATAATTGCTGACGTGCTTGAGAATGCTGAAACCAATCTCGTGATCAATGCCTCACAGAAGCGATCTCTTCTTCAAGAAATGGCACTAAAGTTGTCCTAGAGGTCTTCTTTAGCCCACTGGGAATATATGTTAGCGATCAGTGTTTTGGTTGCCGTAGCTGTTTTGAATATATTTACTTGTTTTATATCACCACTTGCATCTCTTTTTTGAGTGTCAGATCCCATGGTTTTGATTGCTTCTAGCCAAAGCACGTGTATATGAACCTTGTTGACATTAATATAAGAGGAAATTTTGATTTTTTTTTTCTCGTGTATTTTCAACAATATAAAGAGGGCATTTGGTTAATTCATTTGTTCCATCTTTTCTTGTGGTATCATGCTTTGACGTGTTCTAATGTGAAACTAAACAAATTGAGAACTCAGTGAAACATTAACAGACATTTTCTAGGTTGTCTTCACATGTAAAGCACTAATTAAGACAGGATTGATGTCAAATAACATGGAGTTCCACCACACTAGAGCTTGATTATACTGCACAATATATACATAGCAAGATGATACTGTGACCTTGTGACTAACCTTCAATCCTCTGTTTATTTCTTACCAAGCCTCTTTTAACCTTCTTCCATAGTCGTGCCACAAATCCCATAGCACTTCTCACACTCCTCTTTTTGTCCAGGGCTGCACAATCCGACTGTTTGCATGAAAGTTTCCTCGGTGTCTTTGAATTTTCTTTGTAGATGCAATCCAAGCGTTGGCGGTAAAAGGGGGATTTCAAGTGGGACGTGAAAGGTGACGAGGAGGAGCTGTTGGAACCTTTAATGGCTTTGTTGAGCTGGTGGGTCACAGCCTGGAGCTCATACGAGTCATAGAGGGTGCTGCCATTGTGCCAAGGGCTCAGCCTCCAGATGGGGTTCAGGGGCTGGAATTGGGCATAGGGTGAAGGAGTCATGGGTGACTGTTTGTCCCCCGAGATCGTCTTGGATGGAGGTGAGTGTGTTTGGTTTGAAGCTGCTTCTTCCATCTTTTGGAGAGTTTTGATGATGGTGTCTTGGTTTTCTCTTTGGGTTCATTGATGGGTTTTGAATGTGTTGAAGGAGTGTGCTTTGTAAGTAACGTGGATGATTCTTTCATGCATTTTTATTTATTTATTTAATTTTTTTTTAAGTTTTAACAAGAAAATTACATTGTTTCCTACGTCTTTCTTGTGTCATTTTCTCACATGGAGCTTGGAGTGTCATTATGGTGGATGGTGAAGTGGTGTTTGGCTTGTACATTACATTATGCATTTAGGGCTCGTTTGAGAATTTTAAAAATTGAACAAGGTTGGGTTCCTTAGATAATGTTGTGTCTAATTTTCCTCTTACCAAATGCTGTCATAACAGTGTACAACCAACAAATCTTCTTTTCATGACTGCATCGTCCTTTTTTTTTTTTTTTTAATTTTTATTATTATTTATGATGCTCATTTCATATATAAAACTTTATTTTGAATAAATTATACAAAGTCTTGTATATTATATGGGTAATGGGTTGTTACAAATTATAAAACTAAATAAAAACCCTTGAAATATTAAAGCCTATGTCATTAACTAAACCCATTCCTATTCTGTCATAGACCCCAACAACCAAAAGTGAAAAAACACGCCAAGGACATAATTAACTCCATCCTGGTCCTTGTTATTTATAATACCAAAGACAAGTCTCCATCTTTATCTTCATCTTCATCTTTAGGCCTTGCGACCTTATCCCAAGACACCAAGTGAATTTTCTTTTTCCGTGGAGAAGATTTCCATAGGAAATTCCTGTTATTGTTATATTAATTAGGAAAATACCTAAAGATTGCAAAATTAACATTAAAAGTTTTAAATACCATCACCTGGGTCACAATCTGTTATCATTTTGAAGAAACCATGGCCACATAATAATTTAGAGGAATTTTGTGTAATTTTTTATTTTTATTTTATTTTCTGGATAACAATATTTAATTTAGAAAGTAAACAACAACAAAAAATAATATTGGGGTGGTTTAATAGTTAACAAACAACAAAAATCGAAAATAATATTGCACTAGACTCAGACCTTAGCTTCCTCTTTGCAAAAGAGAGACACCATTAGATTACAAAGTCATTGGCTTAAATACATTACATTCTGATGGCTATTGGTGATTAGATTGAATTATGGTGTGCCTTTGCACACTGAATCGCACACTGAATTGGTGTGATAACATCCCACAAATGAAATGCAAGCATGTGTGAGGGTGCACAATAAGAACCATGGAGAACAAATCTGATTGGTGGAGTGAAAGGACATACCCATTCATAAGAGTGTGTCCATTCCCATTGGGTGTCATTGGCATCCTTTGGTGTATATAAATAAATGGAAAACAAACCCATGTCATGCATGAAAAACAACCGGACAACATATTTCTCTTTGAAGTTCTCTCACAAGTTTCCTTTGCAAGTATTTCATTTGTGTGATATCCAATCTCACGACGAACCTATCACCGAACTCCAGGACCAACACATTCAAATTCAAATATTCTAGCTCATTGATGATAAGGATTCTCGGTACCTATAAAGGTTGTATACACATATGTTTAGAGTTTACTATGGAATTTTTATTTATTAAAAAAAAAAAATGTAAGCTAATCCAACATCAGTGAGATGGAGTATGTGTTCTCTCATAAGAGTTTTCAGTACCTCTAAAAATTGTATATACTTTTCGAGTATACTGTGAAGTTTTCTTTTACCTAAAAATAGACTCACAATGAGTTATAAATGCACAGTTCAAGGTCCACCAAAACTTCAATTCTTATGTATGACAACCTTTTTAGGATTTTGTGAAACGATACTAATTGGATCTTTACCCATCATTTAACCCCACCCCCCCCCCCCCCCCCTTTTCCCCTTCTTTAAATAGCTTTGCTTCAAATGATGGATTTTTGCCTTCAAATCTCATGGAAAAACAAAATAAAATGGTTAGAACACTTAAATAATGAGCTCAGAATACGCGTACAGCTACTTATTTGGTGGCACGTTGATGCAGGGAGCATTCCAATACAACCGTTGGATTGTGGTCCACAAGATAGACTTAAAAGAGATCTTAAGAAGTGAGGATACCTAAATGATTATCCTCATTAGTTTCCCAATCTTATTAGTTTTCTATTATTATTAGTTTCTTTTAATCATTAGAATTATTATATTGTTAGGGGATATTATTGCTATCTTATTGTTTTCTTTTTATTAGAGTCCTTATTTTGGTAAGAGTCAACTAGAATTTCTTAGGAGTTTTCTATATAATGATGTAATGGGTGATAAGCCACTTACTTCTTCTTTGATTAATAAACATATTATTAAGAGTAGTCTTTTTGTGCTTCTTTCATTTTCTTCTCAACTTTGTGCTTGTGGCTTGACAACCACTCGAAAGCCTAGTTAGAATCGTATCGCTTGCTTGATCTAATAGTATTCTCCACTGAGTAGGGAAATAGTGACGGGTGGATTTCCGCCCGCATCACACGTACATTTAATTACCATCCATAATGTTACGACATAGAAATTCAAAACTCTGAAAATGATTTACATATAAATTTTTTAAAGTGTAATGCTATATATCACTCCAACAAATCACTACAAGAAAGAAATAAGGGATAGCTTTGAAAAATCACAAATGCATAGTTTTGGAAATTCACAATATGTTTTTCTTATAACAATACATGTAACAATAGTTTGTAGCAACGCATAGCATTTTCCTTGTTGAAAATGAATCCAATGGCTCTCTTCTACGTGAACCAAATGTAAATCTTGTCTAAAATGAAATCATTAATTTCCAAATCTCGTTGGAATTAATGCTTAAAAATGCAGATATGGATACAAGGGTTCAACTCTATTCAAACTTGCTGTGGGCATTGGCATAATACCTAAAACCAAATCAATGGTCAATAAATTGGGATCCAACCTTCTACCAAACTTTCCAATCCTGAATCTCATCGAGTTGTCAATGCCTTATTGGCATAATAACATGTATATTAAGTTTAAGGAGAGAGAATTTTTTTTCGAGCATATGGAAATACAAAAATACCCATTTATTAATATTAGAGATAGATTTGGAATAGGGGTAAATTCCTACCCTTCGGTGAAAAAAGCAAAAAAAGAATCTCAACTAGTTTCTCATCACCAACGTCAAGTTGGGATCCAATCTTAAGGGGAGGCTGTACTCATATTCATTCTTTGGACAAAATTGGCTTCTATCTTTGGACAAAAGGCATTTGGAATTGAAACCAACAAGCTGCAAGCTTGCACCTATGTCAAGAATGAATCTTTTGTTTGTTTACTAGGAAAATTTGGGTATTACTTTTCCCATCAACTGCTTAACATGATTGATAATGTAATGTCGCATATTAGTTATTGTAAAATTATAGTATTACCGCGACACCTGTCACATTAAGTAGTTAATTAGTCAAATATTATAATAAAATAATAGTGTTTTCTTTAAAGTGCTACTATTGATTTGATTGTTGGGCACTGCTAGCTCCAAGTATTTATTTCCTTTTAGAAGGCATTATTAATTAGATTTTAATGTGATCCTTTTAAGAAAGGAGAGGTTTTGAGGAAAAAACAAAGGGGAATGATATTGGGCTTCAACAATGGCATTTTGCACTCCACCTTTCTAAGTTGAAAGGGTGCAATGACAAAAAAAAAAAAAAAACCCCTCATTTGGAAACTCCTTATTCCTTATTATTTATAGTACCAAAAGTGTCATTCAATAACAAATTTTGAAAACTAACCGTTGAATTAGATATTCCTTTTATATATTTCAGGTCTGTTAAAAATAATAGTGATCCAACAGTTGGTTCACAAAAAAAATTTGATTGGAAAATTGTGACACTTTAAAGAATAAAAAAGTCAGTTTTTCATAGTGACATTTTCAAAAATCAACCGTTGGATCACTGTTATTTTTTACAGGCCTAACATACATAAGAGGAATATCTAATACAACTGTCAGTTTTTTAAAATTTCTCTTGAAACTGGCTCTATAGAATGGGAATAGAGGTTTTTGGTAATTCAAGGACAATTTTAATATTATGGAATAGGAAGCTTCCAAATGAAAGACTATTTGTGTCATTACACTCATATAATATGATTTGAAGGTAGAGTGCCAAACGCTGTAGTTGGAGTGCAAATAACAATTAAAAATTAATAAAATAAAAAAATAAAAAAAGGAAATGATCCTAGTAGGATGACAGGTCAGACAGATGAACTGTGTCATCATCCACGTCGCATATTGCTTGTTCTTCTCTACTTTTTTCTGCATGCGTGCCCCTTCCATTACTGCATAAATTTCCATAAATTTAGTCAACTGCCGTTTCATTTACTCACCGAGAAAAATTTTCACATTTATTTTAAATTTTGCCAGAACTCTGATCGGAAGGAAATTAAATGTACAAATCAGGGCTGATTTTTTGCATTTCCTTTGCCTCTCTCTCTCTCTCTCTCTCTCTCTCTCTCTGTGAATCCATTATATAGTAGTGTCCTTCACGCTTCTGCATCACCTTTTTGGTGCTGATTTGTGGGCATTATATCAGGTAACAACACGTTAACCTTACTTTGTTACTTTGAATCAAAGTTCTCTAACTGTCTCTTTATATTCTAAACCATGGCTTTGATCTCACTCAAACGTCTTTTGAGCCCACCAAGCACGTTGTTTTGTTTCTAAACTATGAAGTTTTCCTTTTTTTAATTTTTTTTTTAGTGAAAAGAATTAGCGTTTGGTTAAAACCCTATACACTACCACATGTAAAGCACCCACTAAGATATGATGTTGATTGTTTTTTCTCTTTTTTTTTTTTTTTTTTCTTTGGGTTCTGTTTTTCTTATTTCAGAAAACAGTTTTTTGGCATATTTTAAGACATGGGTTTTGTTCAAAACTAGTTTTTTACTTTGGGTTTTGGTTTATTTGTAGGAATATTTTTGGGACACATAAAGAATCATATTTTAATATGTTGAAATGTGTGTGTGTGTCTTTTATTAGATGAATTTTCATGAGATAAAAAGAATTGAAAAAGTTTTGTTGTGAAAAATTGGTTGTTTTTTTGTCTACAGTGGTGCTTTTGAAAACACTTTTTCTTACAAAAAGAGATAATTATAAACAGTTTCTGTGAAACAGTAGTTATAAACACTCATTTTAAATCAGCCATTTATAATATCTGATATGGGTTTTGTCTAAAATAGAGATATTGAATTCTGTTTTCTTGCAAGACTAATTTTTTTCCCCCTCCTTTAATTGACTTCAATGAAATGGGTACTTTTGAAAGTTCGATATTAATGAGTGGTTTTCAGTTTCCACAAGAGAAAGTAAGCTTAATTTCCCTTGTTAGTTACTGAAAGGTGCGTTTGAAAACGTGTTGAACGTTCCATTTCAGCTTTTAAATCTGACTTTGCTTTGCTTTGTGAACATCCAGAGGAGTAGATCTAAGATGGGGTTTGGGTATATATAAGGAGGTCTTGATCTAATTGTTTTCCAGTAGAAGTTGTGGTCTCTTCTATGTTGTATAGATTACTGGTCCCATATTCTCTACCCTTTCCCTCTATTTTTTAAGTCCATATTTTTTAAAGTACATAAAGATTGAATAAGGTAATTTACCATATTATCTACTCTTTCCCTCTATTTTTTGTGTTCATATTTTTTGAAGTACATAAAGAGTGAATAAGGTCATTTTCTTCTGAAATTTCGACCTTGGAACAGACCCTTTTTGAATTTGCTCATGAATTAATGATCTGCTTGCATAAGCAGGTTTGGCTGTTTTCTTATTCTGTTTTGTATTTATTTCTGTTGTCTGTATGTTACTTATTAAGAATTAATGATCTGTTTGTATACATGCATTTAGTTGTTTTCTTGTTCCTTCCAAGTGTTGTTTTTATGCACTTAATAAGAATTTAGGTTATTACAGTGGTATATATGTTTCTATTTGTTAATTTAGTTCTGTTAATCACTTCTTGGTCCGTTTGATCCAAACTCATGTGTGAGAATTTCTGGGTTCTGATTTTTCAAGATCATTCTTGAGTTTAAACAAGAAGTCTGACATGTGTCACCAAACTTTACTGATCTGTGGCCAATTTTACATTTGAGTCTTCATTTGGAAGCTGTGCACTACTTGGGATTTTAATTTTTCTTGTTAGGTAAGATCTTTTGAGCTATTGAATTGGGCAGTTTATCGCTTGATCAGTGAGGAGACAATCTAAATCCTAACAATTTAGCAATTTTTGTACTTCTCGCGTGAACTATGTTCTTATTTCAAACAAGCACCTGTTTGTCTATTTTTTTTGTTTGTATCTTTAAGCACTCCTTTTCCCATATTATAATTTTGATTTCTTTGAGCCAAAAGAAACCATCAAGCTCTTCAGTTTGATTCCCTTTTTACTGCACTTGCTTCAATGGGTGCATGTTTTTGTTAAGATCTGTTTATTGCGAAGGAAATTGTAATGGAAACTTGATATCCTAGGTTTAAATTCTACATCTGTGATTCCATTCTTTTTAGGTCAAATTTCACTTCATAAATGAATGGCCAAGTTACAACTGCAAAATTGGCTACAAATAAGAACAATTATAGTGGCAGATATGTTTCTCATCAATTTGGATAGAGATTATTGAAATAGTGTCCCACCCAAGTTTTTGAGAGTTTTGTGTGTGTTTTTCAGTGAACTGATGGAAAACAAGATTGCAAACTAATCTCTAGCAATAAATGTTTTGCAATGATTTATGTGGAAAGAAATTGAGCCTAACTTGAATTTGATTTCAACTGTGCTCTACATTAGACCATGTTCATAAACTATTTTTTAAAGTCAGATTTACTTTATGTTTCAGCATTTCACTATCATATTGTAGCCTAGAATGCCCCCACTTATATATAGAAAATGAGCTTCTGCATGTATGAATGGTTGTTTTAGCAGGATTTATGACATGTCCCTTCTTTCAGCTTTTGAATATCAGAAGAAAATGGTGAAGATTTGTTGCATTGGAGCTGGGTATGTCGGGGGTCCTACCATGGCAGTTATTGCACTTAAGTGCCCTTCAATTGAAGTAGCTGTTGTTGACATCTCCGTTTCTCGGATCATGGCCTGGAACAGTGACCAGCTCCCTATCTATGAACCAGGTCTGGAAGAAGTGGTGAAGCAGTGCCGAGGAAAGAACCTCTTTTTCAGTACTAATGTGGAGAAACATGTCTCAGAGGCAGACATAATCTTTGTTTCAGTTAACACTCCAACAAAAACTCAAGGCCTTGGAGCTGGCAAAGCTGCAGACCTGACATATTGGGAGAGTGCAGCTAGGATGATTGCTGATGTGTCAAAATCCAACAAGATCGTTGTTGAGAAATCAACAGTTCCTGTGAAAACGGCAGAGGCAATTGAAAAAATTCTAACCCACAACAGCAAGGGCATCCAGTATCAAATTCTTTCAAACCCAGAGTTTCTTGCTGAGGGGACTGCAATTCAAGACCTTTTTAACCCTGACCGGGTTCTCATTGGAGGGAGAGAAACCCCTGATGGGCAAAAGGCAATCCAAGCATTGAAAGATGTTTATGCTCATTGGGTGCCTGAAGACAGAATCCTTTCAACCAATCTCTGGTCAGCTGAGCTGTCGAAGCTAGCTGCCAATGCCTTCTTGGCTCAGAGGATTTCATCTGTCAATGCCATGTCAGCTCTCTGTGAGGCAACTGGGGCAGATGTTTCACAAGTCTCCCATGCCATTGGGAAGGATACCAGAATTGGGCCTAAGTTCCTTAATGCCAGTGTCGGTTTTGGTGGATCCTGCTTTCAGAAGGATATTCTCAACTTGGTCTATGTTTGCGAGTGCAATGGCCTTACTGAAGTTGCAAATTACTGGAAACAAGTCATCAAGGTGAACGACTACCAAAAGAACCGATTTGTGAACCGGGTAGTTTCCTCAATGTTTAACACAGTTTCAGGTAAGAAGATTGCCATCCTTGGGTTTGCCTTTAAGAAGGATACTGGTGACACAAGGGAAACTCCAGCTATTGATGTGTGCAAGGGGCTGTTGGGGGATAAGGCACACTTGAGCATCTACGACCCTCAGGTCACTGCGGATCAAATTCAGAGGGAGATCTCAATGAACAAGTTCGATTGGGACCATCCCATTCACCTCCAGCCAATGAGCCCAACCTCTGTGAAGCAAGTGAGCGTTGTTTGGGATGCTTACGAGGCAACCAAAGACGCTCATGGGATCTGCATTCTTACTGAGTGGGACGAATTCAAAACACTTGATTACCAGAAGATTTTTAACAACATGCAGAAGCCCGCATTTGTGTTTGATGGCAGGAACATTGTTAATGTCGAGAAGCTGAGGGAGATTGGATTTATTGTCTACTCAATTGGGAAGCCATTGGATCCGTGGCTGAAGGACATGCCTGCTGTGGCATAAGATGATTTTTTTCTTGTGAGAGTCAGAACTCAGAAGCCAGAATTGAACTTCCAGAGATGCTGTTTGATTCTTTGAATTTTTTCCCCTGATGTATCCTACCTTTTATCTTTAATCAGTCTTGGCCTTAGGATTATGATATAGCAGTTTCTGTTACTTGTCTCTGTCTGGAAACCTCATGTTACATCTACCTTGTTTAATTTGCTGTTGTTACAAAATAATGAAGGGAAGTTTTAGAAATGGTTTAATCTTTAATGTTAATTCTGTCATAAGTTGTGCGCCTCGTTCTTCACATTCAAGTGAATTTTCCCGGGAAAGTTTCAATGGTTGCATTCTCCTGCTTTCTG
>JAESVK010001089.1:2774029-2790380 GCA_017140935.1 Hamamelis virginiana
TTTCAATGGTTGCATTCTCCTGCTTTCTGGTCAAGTGCATGTCATATCTTGGTTGTCCCTTGTCAGGAAGTCAAGGAAGAACGGAAAATTGGGAAAAGGAGTTAGGTAAGCTTGCATATTTTAGAATTCCAACTTCTCTTTTCCGCGGTCTTCACCGCAAATGATACAATCTGAAAGGAAATGAAAAGGGGTGTTGAAAAATCATAAAAGCTAGAAATTGACTTCAAAAAGAGTACATTCTCTCTTTTCTGGTCACTTCCAACTCACGTCGAAGTTCATCCGACCTCAATATTGTACAACAAAATTGACTTAAAACAACAGAATAGTTAGACATGAAAGTGAAACAAGAAACAAGAAACAAGAAAACAAGGAAAAATGGATCGGTTGGTTGCCTCTTGGGAGTCTCATAATTTTTGCTAGCAAGTAATGTACATGGAATCTATAACCTTATTTCTGGGTGGGGCAGGAGAATGGCCTCCAAGTTAAGAACAAAAGAAGGGAACTGCTGCACCTCCTCACCAAGTAAATCAAATGTGTTGTATTGCATAAAAAAAATGTTCCAGATGAACTCCAGGAGCTGAAAAACATGCAGATCGGTTCCCCAGTTGCATTGGCTTTCCAATAATCTCAGCCCTTAATCAGACCAGATGCCAGAGAGGCGAAAACCTAAACCAGCCCAACATCGAAATGGGTCAGTTGGGTTTAAAATTGGATCAACCCGAGTTATGTGTCAATGCCTGAGTGATTAAAATGCTTAAAACCTAAACCAAACTAAAGTGGGAATAAGCCACTTGGACTCTACTTTGAATCAAACAGTTCCACACATTCATACCCAAAGCTCAGCTTGCATTTGTACCAATAGAGTCACCTGAGTTAGGCAGAAAATCACTACATTAGGTTTGGGAACAGATGGTTGCCCAAAAAGAGCCTCTAGAGTCTGCATAATTAAGCTAAAAGGTTGGTCAAGTTGCAGCAGTGGAAGACTAACAAACTCCAGCAAATTCAACCTTAGTTAGGATGAGTAAGCTCAGAAACCACTTCAGAGTTGGAGGGAAGAAAACAAGATGACTTCATTGCATTGACACATTCAAAGTAAAATCAAACTTCCTTAGAAAGGACTAGTTGAGCTTCTCAACATCCAAGGGAAAACACTAGTTGAGGTAGAAATGAAATCTGCCTCATTGTAAAGAAGTGGTCTTGGTAGCAAAAATTTATGGTAGCTGTTTTTTTTTTTTTTGGGTTTGTAAAAAATAAAATAAGGGCTTTGTTATTGCAACCCCTCCCAACTATTAGCCCACCCCAACCATTTGTGATTTTTTACCGTTTTATGAAAAAATACATTGTTTTAAGAAAACTAGCCGCTTGTTTCACTAGAAAACACCATTTTGAACAACTTTGTAGAACAAAGTTTTTCCAAAATCTATCATTTAAGTAGACTTTTTGACCATTTATTATTTTTACAGAATATTTCGTAAAAAATGCCAAAAAGTGTACTTAAATGATAGATTTTACTGCATAACCAAAATTAACTAAAAAGTATACTAAGTTTACCAACTACTCAAAAACTAAAAAGTTGATTCATCACTACATCTCTACACCTCTACCCCTCTACCCTCCTCTCTAATTATATATTTAAAATCATTCACATTATTATCAATGCACCATGGTCATTTAACTTTGTTAATCAAGTTTCCTACTAAAAGATTTAAATCATCCTACATATTAACTTTTTTAAAGCCTTTTCTTTTAGCTGAAAGTAGACCATTCCTTAAAGCTACAGCACTGAACAATTTTCTTCAAACCAAATCTGTTTGGGCAACAAAAAATTCACCCCAATTATTACAACAGAAGAAAAAAACTTTTCCTGATTTTATTTTATTTTTTATTACAAAAAATTCAACGAAGCCATTAAAGTTTAACATTATTTAGGCCGCTTTTCGGGAAACTCCATTGAATATATTGAATTCTTCTAATATTTTTCCTTGATTAATTAAGGGGTTTAATTCAATGGGTAGACATCAAAACTCAAAACATTACACAACTCGACGCCAGCAAGTGATACAAATTGATCATAAGTTATATACCCAACAAAGCGTATTCTGATCTACGCTCAGGTCAAAATCTACAAAAGGGGCCAATTACAATATTGAATTCCTTCGTCATTGTAATATACATGATTCCATAAAGATTAAAAAAATGTCATCTTGTTAGAAAGAATACAGCTAACAAAATTGTATTTACAGTTGAGTTATCCCATCATTGAAGCATCGCTGATCTCATTTCCCTCAAAACACCACCAGTAGTTAATCTTGCGCTGCACGTCCTTCTCCCCGAGGCATTTTCTTTGATCCGGCTGCCACAAAAAAAGATATTTTAGCAATTCATTCAACCAAATAATAAAATAAAAGAAAAACATAGGCTATATAAAATTAAATTAACTCGCTTTGTTTTTTTTTTATTATAACTAAACATGGAAAGGATCTTCAATTTAAAAACATAATTCCAGCATTAAATTTTTTTAAAAAGATTTTGGATCGTCACCGTTCAAAATGGAAACCAAATATTAACTCCCTTCAATGACAACCACAAGAGAGAATTTTACCCAATAAAACACCTGTGTAAATGTATGAGTGCATCTATGTTTATACAAAGTATATGCAGGTATCTAACATAATTATGCGTAGGACTCTTTTTTGAACCAGAAAATGTAGCTTAGGCTGGAATGGATATGGTTTAACCCCTCCAACCACACAAATAAAACTAGCCCTGCCATTATAAATAATTGCAGGAATTTTAAGCTTTGGAAGTGGTTTTTTGTTTTACATTTATTTTGTTTGCTTCCCATGTTCTGCTTTTTGGTTTCAGAAAGAATAGTGTACAGAAGCTGCAAGTACAGAAATTCCTACAACTGCCAAACACCCTCTGAAATTTTGTTAGAAGGAAAAGAGAATGCAATGAAGGATAAGAGGTTCTTCACTAGGATAGAAAAATCGAAGTGCAATAGGATAGAGTAGTTGTGTACAAAATGCCAAACAGCAACACACACACACAACAACAAAACAGAGAACTTCAAAGCATGACAAAATCATGTAATCACAATCTAAATGAGTGATTTAACATCTGAAAGTGAAAATTTTATTTCCCTTGGTACACGTGTAAAAGGCTTCCAAATGATCAACTCCACAAGAAATGCCAAAACTCGTTAATTACTGACAGTAATTGCCATATGACTTGTCAGGTTTTCTGAAATAATGTGGTAAGGACACAATGGGATATTCTGCAAGCGCAAGCACAGAGCTCAATCCAAAAACCAAGCAAACCACAATGGAATATTTTTATATCCTCCGAGAGCTCCAAAACACTCCCAAAGAATTTGGTGACTGCTAAATTCAATTACCATGGACCTTGTCTGAAGATATACTTGCACACATATAAGGTTTATTTGTTTATTTTGATCTCTGTTAAAATTGTTGCGATATATAAGGTAGAGTCCTTCGATCAATAATCCCTAACAATATAAGTCACATAGAAGCGCACAAGGAAAGTGAACTTTTTTTTGTTCACAGAAAGAACCACCCACCCACCCCCAATCACAGAGAGAGAGAGAGAGAGAGAGAGAGAGCGCATACGGTCTTCAACATCTTTACGCTGGTAGTAGTGGGGAGCTATCTCCAACAGCCACTCTGGCTTTAGTTCAGTAATCTGCAAATCAACTGTCCAATTTTAGCTCTGATCGGAAGCATACGCTAAGAAAACCCTTACACAAGGGAACAATAATGGAAATTAACAGTTTTAAGGTGCAAAAAAGGGACGCACTTGTCTCATATACTCCTTTGTTGTAAGAACTAGCTCATGGTATACAACCCATCTTGGAAGCACCTGAAAGGATAAAACCAAAAATATCAGCAACTTTTGATTTCCCTCAAATTCCAAATAAAATATTTTACACACACACACACACACACACACACATATATATATATATATGAAAAAAAAAAAATAAAAATTGTTACAACAAGTTTGCCAAAAAGGCACCAGAATCCTATGTCACCATTACCAGTTTATCACTGCCCTATATGGCAATAAAAAGCACTTGAATGAACTAACACAGGATGAGTGTATACCACCAGTGCATAGCAAGGAAAATTCAAGATTTTAGTCTAATAACACTAGGTAAATTTTATATTATCAAACTCAGTTTTTTACATTTTTTTAGGAATAAGGTTGGAAAAATCTTGAAAATGATTCTCTCTTTTCTTTTTCTATTTTTTTTTTTAAAGCTGAGAAAATCTTGTTGGATGTCAATGATGATCGCATCAAAGTGAAGATTATTCGATTTCAAAATCTGCCCGTAAAACTATGGGACAGTAATATTTACTTTGGTCAAAATCTTTCCATGGGTGACATCAAGGTTACTAGTCATGTAGATTAGTAAACATGCCCTTTTTCTTCTTTTCATTTTCACTGTTCATGTGGGTGTGGGTGTCACTGTTGGCTACTGAAAATTAAAAGAACATGTGCTACATGAATCAGGAAGTTTTCTGAGTACAGAAAAAAGAAAATGAAAAGGAAACATGGAAAGTAATTTCATCAATCCAGCATTGTCATAATAATTTTGACTAAAGACATATTCTGTAACGTTTCTATGTAAGGTTGTACAATCCATTCCATTCACCTAATAGAATATGCAGTGCATTTCAGGGACACAGATAGCTTACCTGTGCTAACCCTGAGCTCGGGTGCATATGAACAGTCTGAGGATGTTTAACCGTTCGATATGATCCATTTTTCTGCAGCCTAGCAGAATGAGGGAAAAAGCCTGAAAAAAAAATAATTCAAAATCATCATTCAACAATGGACATCTAAAGAAATCTTCCAGCTTCAAAGTCATTTCAAGCTGAGGGTAATTATCAAATTACCTGATGTTATGGCCTTCTGAATTGGCTCTAAATCATTGGAATTGGATGTGAGTTCAATTTCAACCCTCTCCAAGAGCCCCTCCAACTGGTCTCTTATATCTCTAGCACGCTTCATACTCCTGACCTGAAAAAACCAGACAACAATAAGAACATTGTGGATCAAAGTTAGTAAAGAAAAACAGAACAAAAGAATACTTGAAAAGCAGGGATAACAAATTTGTAAGTTGGTAGAGTAACATTGCAAAATTTTAAATAATAGATAGATACAAAAAGTCATCCTATCAACCCAAATAAATAATTAAAAACAACTTAAAAAATTATTAAGTGCTTGAAGACTAAGGTATCTCATTGTCGTTGTAATTTACAGTGCCATATAACCCCTTTTTTGGGGTTGACAACAGCAATTTGTTCAATCATAGAACATCAGAAACCAAGTTTTCAATAAAGGGAAATATTGAGTAAATGAATCCTAAAACAACAAATCAAATTCCAGCAAGACATTTAGGCTCTGTTTGTTTTGTGGTGAAATGAGTTTTGGAAATTGAAATTCACCTAAAAGGTCATTTTATGTGGGTTTGATATCATGTAAATTCGTGGGGTAATGGAAGTCATTTACATAAGTGGGGTGTTTTTGACAGAAAATGACTCAGGCCACGAAAGTGTTAAAGTCATTTTACATAACATTGTCAAGCAGAAGTCCTCACTTTTTAACCTTGCCCTTGCAAGTTGCAAGATGCAATTCTTGACTTGCCTTCCTCCTACCCAACTGCTGCAACCCATCAATGGCGCACCCAAATAACCCACTGCCGAGGTTTTTGGATGACATCCAGTAATGTTTCTGACAAAGTTTCAACATAACCTTTGGTACTACTAGCAGCAACTCCAACAACTTGATTCTGCACCTTTCATGCTCCTTGTTTTGTTCTAATTCTTCCTTGCTTCTTTCTTCCTCTTATTGTAAAAATCTACTCTCAACCCCCTTATTTCTTAGTTTCCACTTGTACAGGTCTGCTCTATCTCCATATCAAATCTGGCAGTTATGGCACAAAGAGAACCTTTAGCCAGTCAGGGCTAAGTCCCAAGTCCTACCTCTCTCTTCTACTTGTTCTTTGACTGTTGAAGACAGGTCAAATGAGAGTTTATCTGATTGTATTTTTTTCAATTTCTGAAATTGTGTAAAAGATTGCTTAAAATTTTATTGTATCTTGCCTTCATAATTTTTAATCTTCAATGGTGAAGAGAAAGATTTTACAGGATGAAAGAGATAGTCCATATCATAAGCAGAAATATATAACTTGGGACAAAAAATTATATATAAGAAGAAATCTTCCTCCTCTGAGTTGTTGACTTCAATATGAATATATTTGGATCATGCAAAAAAATTTAAACCATTATGGTAAATAGTCATTTTTGTCCCAAATTCACAAATACTTGGATCATAAAAGCATTTCTATAAAATTTTCTGATTCATTTTCAGGTTTGTAGCCAAACAATGAGAAAATAAGGAAAAATTCCAATTTTCAGGGTAAAAGGTTTCAAAGTGTATTTGTGTTTACTCTGTTAAATGTTTTAGATGAAAACAAATGAAGCTTAATATCTAATAATTGTCTCTGGGATCAACTTGCTTCAAGCCCTTCAAACCTATAGTGAAGTTTGGGGTTTATAATCAACCAGTCTACTATAACACGTATGCCACCAACACAGATGCTTTTACCATAGGCATTATTAAGATGAGAAGAACCAGAATGAAGCATTGCGAAACATAAAACGTTACCTGAATATAATTTTCATAGCACCATTGAGTTGAGTAGTTAGTTTCCTTCCAAGAACTATAAACCTAAAGAAAAACAATAACAAATAAGGTCAATCAGTTTTATTTGGGACCAGGAGCTCAAGTAACAAAACCAACTTATCACTCAGTTCATAAAGATCAACACAGTATACTACCAGCCTCATTCCGTTCATGTGATTACAATTGATAATGAAACCTTAACAGACAGTTATAACAATTTAATAAGATGAATGTTACACCATCCGTCCCAATTTTTGTGCATACATTGACTAAGCATGCAGTTTCAGAAATATATTGATTGTTTTGACTTTATTATATTTTTTAGTTTGTGTTCCAATTTTACCCTTTTAAAAGAAAGGGTCATTCTCCAGGTTATTTGATAAAAAGGTATAATCGGAAATTCATTCCAATTTTTAATTTAAAAAGTTAAAGTGATCACATATTTTGGGACATCCCAAAATGGAAATATGATCGCATAAATTGCGATCGAGGGAGTATTATCTATCCATGTCTAGACTTAATTGGTCAAATAGTTTTGATTTCTAAAAAGGAAATACACCAAGATCAAGGTAATCAGAAAACTTGCGTCAGTTAAGGCACAATAATAAAGAAGGATGGCAGGAACTAGTATGCGTAAGTATACAAAAGCACAATAATTAGGCAACCAACCTTAAGCAAGGCGATATGGTCCCCAACATTCCCAGTGTGAAAATTCATCCGTGCATTGTCAGCATGAACTTGTTTATCCTTAGGACGGTAAAAGATGGAATTTCCCACAGAAAGCATAGCAGCAATTGAAATTATCTCATCCGAACACTTGTATTTCTCAGATGCAACTATCATCTTAGAAAGCATGGGATCAAGAGGGAACTCTGCCATCCGTCTACCCACCTTAGTCAACTCACCTAGTTTATTCAATGCACTCAGTGCAAAGAGCAGTTCGAGGGCTTTCAGCAAAGCTTCAGCTGGTGGTGGGTCCATAAAATCAAAATTCAACAAATCGTGAATGCCAAGGCTCTTAAGAGAAAGCACAACATTTGCAAGGTTAGTGCGTTGTATCTCCGGCACAGTATTATCATCCAAATCATTGTAATAGTTGTAGGCAGTATACAACCGGAAACACTTCCCAGGACCAGTTCGTCCAGATCGACCAGCCCTTTGCATTGCCGATGCCTTAGATATGGGGGTGATTAGTAATGACTCCATCCCAGTCCGTGGGTTATAAGATTTCATCTTGCAAAAACCTGGGTCAATGACATACTTGATCCCATCAATTGTCAATGATGTTTCTGCTATATTTGTAGCCAAGACAACCTTACGCGCCCCTTCAGGAGTCGGTTCAAAAATTTTAGCCTGCAGCTCAGTTGGTAGATTTGCATATATGGGACAGATTATCAACTCAGCAATTTTTGTCCCTAAGCCCCTTGTCCTGTGTTTTAATATTTCTTCCGCAGTTTCGATTTCCTCCTGACCAGTGAAGAACACCAAAATATCTCCAGGTGGTTGGGTCACATGGATCTGAAGTGCAGTGACAATTGCTGCATCCAAGTAATCGGCTTCTGGGGCTTTTGTGTAGTTTATTTCAACAGGAAAACGCCTTCCCGGAATTTTAAAAATTGGAGCAGAATCAAAATAATCACTGAACTTCTCTGCATCTAGGGTTGCACTTGAGATAAGTAGCTTAAGATCCTGCCGAAACCGAGCAATATCCTATCACAAAGCACCTAAAAATTAGATAATTGATCAAAAGGATGTTGAAAGCTACATTAATAAATAAATAAGTGCTGAGACATTAGTTTCCACAGAAAACATCTGACCATGAGGAGGGGATAATTCCACAGTTTGATAGATCCAACGTCAAAGCAATCTCCATATCAAAAGGACCAGATTGCATTATTGCAAACCATAGTTATCAGACCTGGACTGCCCATTGCACCAGGTCATGGGTATGGTTCAAACCCAGCCCAGGTTGCTGAAGAGATTAACATTGAAACTTTCAAAATTTAATAAAAACTTGAAGGCAGCTTATTGGTTTAATGCTCTTCTACCAGCTAAGATGTTATTGTCAATTTCTCCACTCCTACAACCCACGTGTTTATATTTCAGAAGTACATATAAAAGAACAGTTTATTTATGTGACCCAGACCAGTTGACTCACCAGATCACTAGTTTGCTGGTCCAGCCAACTGGCTAGTCTAGGTCTGATAACATTGCTGCAAACATCCATGCTAGAGTTGCTTTCATGGATCAATTTCCCTAAAGGAAAGCAACCAACTGAACTTTCATGATCAACCAGTCATGTTGATTATCTCATAGGAAATCACTGAGGTTGGAGTCACCAAACTTCAGGTCCTGCCTCCACATGTGGAACTAAATCTGAAAATGCCACTTATGTTTGGTTCGGCAACCCAAAATATTTTTAATAATAATAGTAGTACTACTACTAAATAATATAAAGATTAAAAAACTCTGCAAGTTGAAAGAATGTCTGCTTGCCTTTACTAAACCAAATAGAATATCAGTTGAGAGTGTTCTTTCATGGGCCTCATCCACCATCACCACACTGAAAAATTTAGAAGAAACAATGAGTAACTAATGTAACTCATCCAACAGAACCATTTATGGAGTTGTAAAAGCTCACCTGTAACCTGCCAGATCTGGTTCACCAAGGAATTCTCGCAACAACATTCCATCTGTCATATATTTAAGAACTGTCTTATCCGATGTGCAATCTTCAAACCGAATAGAGTAACCAACCTGCAATAAACCTGATCATGGTTATTGTTGAGTATTTAGAAATGGAGGACAGAAGGCTAGCAGTAACCCAAATGAAACAGATAAAAGATTACCATACCCACATTATATATTTCATTCCTTCGTACTAAAAAGAAACAGAGCAAACATTTCATGAAAAAAATGATATAATTGAGATTAATGGAAATTTGCAATCACAAACAGGTTAATACTATCTATAAGAAGTACTATCCAGAAATCATAAGATGTCAGAGCAAAAACCACCACATGCCTGAAAAATCTTAGCCAGCAACACTCATAGTAGCAACTTATTGTTCGGAATCAGAATATGTATATTATATAAACTCCTTTACGAGCAACAAATACAAAATCCATGTCATCTGAAAATCAAAATATGCATTCTTTAACACTGGATAGCTTAACCAATAAATTAATTGATTAAGAGTAACCATCCAAAACCAACATAGCTTACATCAAATGCAAAAGGTGTACCTCATGCCCAAGTTTGACACCCATTTCTTGAGACACTCGTGCAGCAACACTCATAGCAGCAACTCGGCGTGGCTGGGTACATCCAACCTGTGAAAACATAAAACAAGATTATGTAACTCAGGAATGACACCAAATAATTTCAATTCTGCATTATTGACATTAAAGATTCTAGGATTCAGTTCTAATAGGTAACCAGGGAGTGCAATTGCATCAGAATGTTGCAAATCATTACAGAAAAGAAAAATATTATAATAGCAGCAGAGGAACTATTGTTTTTGACTTCTTGGTTTCTCCTCAGTGGCACGAATTTTATAGATTGTTGGCCATTGTTTCTCTTCTTTTTTCTTTTTTTTTCATTTAAATTATAAGGTTTTAAGTCATTTCAATATGCAAGTGAATTTCAATAATCCTTATACCAGGTACTCACAGACATGAATTCCAATTTTTAAAATGATAGAATCATAGAAGTAGAGAGCTGGTAATGGGGCAGTTTCGAACAGGTTGGGAATTTCTGAATCAACCCCACCAGCCAAACCCCTCTATATTACAAAATTATTAATTTTTATATCACAATAATTTTAAGAATGTAAGAACAATAAATTCTAAAAATCTTAACCTGGTTGAACAGGTCAAGAAGCCAAACCCATACCCTGTTCTGCTAGAACAGATTCAGGCAGGTTGGGAGTTTGGGGTCCGGTAATATTTATGCTATGTAACTCCTCCAGGAAATCAAAAAATTAGGAAAGTCAATCTGAAATTCAGACAAGGTTATTCAATTTGGCCAAAAGTCAGATTGATTGAACTAGAACTTGTTAAGATGAGAAATCGATCAAGTTAATGTCCAAGTATCATTTTTTACACCAAGAGTTGCTTTGGACAGAATTCTGACAGTTAAAAAACTTGATTTCCCAAAAAATAATCATTCACAATAAGCATTCATATGCAAATTAAAAGAAGAGAACTCAAAACCTACTATTGAATTGCCAAATTACGATGTCCATATGATCACGTTTTCTATCCAAATTAGGTATAGCTCGAGCACTGCCTAAGGGTAGAGAGTATCCTTAATGGTTGCAAACATTTTAAGAATAGAAATCTTTCTTGAAAAATTTGTTTAGAAGCTATTTTATAGTGCACCTGGAATCAAAGTGACAATTTTTTTTTTAATCTACAGAAACCGTTGGCGTGTAAATGCAAATCAGTTAACTTTTATTTGCACCCTTTCTTTTCTCTGTCCAGATACTTACTGATGTTTCATTGCCCACTTTTGTTCGTATGGAACTTTCTTCACTATCCTTACAATGTTGGGATATAATCTGCTAACTTGATCTGCTGTAAGAAGCCACAGAGTTCAGGGCCTTCCAGGCGATAATACTGTGCTTGGGGATATTTAATTTGTCCCAAACGATGCCTGCATGTTTAAGAGGCTGGATGTAGACCGCGCGGGTGCTGCGCCTGGGGCGGGGGGGTGGGGGGTGCTAGGTAGCTAGTGCAATCAACAAGAAAGCCATGTGCAATGAAAAATGCAAACACAGTTTGGGGAGGGGTTTTTTCACCTATTTGAACAAAATTAAAATTCTTGCCCCTGGTCATTGCCTAAATAACAATTCACCGAGACTCTTGAACAATGCGACCAATTGCCCCAATTAAATCATATTCAAGTGGAAAAAAAAATCAGAAAGTAACAGCAATTGTAACAAGAAAATAATCTCTTTAAAATCAATCCATAAGGAAGACATTACAAGCAACAAAGCTTACACCTTTCCACGTTTTGTGTACCCAGCTTCATGAAGATATTGAGGTATCTGTGTAGTCTTCCCTGAACCAGTCTCCCCCACAATAACAAGAACCTACAAAAGCAATCAATGAGGGTCATAACCAGCAAAATGCCCAATAGATGCAATGACAACAAATTTAAGGCATGGTGCACGATAGTTCTGCTGCAGCAAATGTGAAAAAATTCATTCTTGGTGAACATGAGAATCCGTAAAATTCAATCAGGGAATTCATAAAACCTGATGATCCTGAATAGCTTGGAGCAACTCATCTCGATAATGATAGATAGGTAGCGTTTTTCTCTCCTCCTGAATGGGAAAAAAGTAAATGATAGATAAGTAGTACAGTAAAGTCTTCTATAATTTGATAATTTGAAAGGCTAAGATTAAGTTAACTAATGGGCATATGGACATGGTTTAAATTTCCCAAAATATTTTGGAACTTCCTCCATTACATCCCATTTCCCTCAGGCAGTCTTTGTTTCACAGAAAAAAATGGAAAAATTATTTGCAGGAAAATTTAGGTTTTCCTTTCAGCAGAAGGGTATGTACATGACCAAAAAAAAAAAAAAAATTTCCCCTTGCCGGAGGGATTTTGGCCAAAGAGAAAAAAAAAAAAAAGAGGGGGGCTCTATAACGAAAATCACGCAAATGATTGTCAGACAATGAAACATAAGTCCTCTTTTTTTCCCCTTTCAGGGACTGAAACATCAGTCCTCAAGCATTATAATCATCTCTCACACGCGTGTGCATGAGCGTAGAGACCGTTGTTTTTATTTTCTTTCACCTTGTGTTTCAGTCTGAAAGTATGGTTAATGGTTGCAATCACATCAACACGTAGCTAAATTGAAGTGCTGCTGAATCTGAAAATAGAATCTATTGATAAAGATTAATTGAAAATTTAATTCTCATATCAAAACAAACCCTTCTCATAGCTAAATTGAAGTGCTGCTGAATCTGAAAATAGAATCTATTGATAAAGACTTATTGAGAATTTAATTCTCATATAAAACCCTTCTGTAGTCAATCGTTTACTTATTTCTTACAGCTCTTTTCCTTTTATTTGGGAAACTATATCACTCCAAATTCTCTGTGTTGGACCAATATATATATGCTAATATACAACTCAACTAAGCCTTAATACCAACAACATGGGGTCGGCTACATGAATCACTTTCACCATGCAACTCTATCAAGGGCTATATCACCTGTTAGATACCTAACACGCTATATTTTCTCACTACCTTTAACGGCGTTTTTTGGCCTTCCTTCTGTCCTTTTAAGAGACCAACTTGAATGGATTCACCCTTTAGCATTGGTGCATTCCTATTTCTTCATCAACATGACCAAACCATCTTAAATGATTTTCCATCATCTTGTCCTCAATTAGAGCCACTCTTACCTTCTCAAGAATGTATTCATTTCTTATTTTATCTTTCCTTCCAAAACCATTTATCCATCTTAACATCCTCATTTAAGCTAAACTCACTTTCGGACATGTTATTTCTTAATTGCTCAACATTCACCACGATAAAGCATAGTCAGTCTTATAGTTTTGTAAATTTTTTCTTTTAAATATATCTTCCCCATCAATTTTCAAGATATCGAAAATTATCACTTTTAGATATCTCTTCCCCATCAATTTTCATTATACCTTCATTTCTATTCCTCATTTGACTAGATATACATTTCATAAATTCTGTTTTAGTCTTACTTAGCCTAAAACTTTTAGATTCTAAGGGCCTGTTTGGTTCATGAAAATTTTCACTGTTTTCATTTTCATTTTCAGTGAAAATAAAAAATAATGTAGAAAACGTGTTTGGTTCCTAAAAATGAATTCAGTTTTCCAGAAAATGAACCATAAATTTTGGAAAAAATGAAAATGCCAAATTGGCGTTTTCAAACGAAAACATGGAAGAGGAGAGGAGTTTGACGGAAGTAAAAACGTCAGACAACGCAATAGCTCGATCAGCTTCTTCTCCTACTCCTCCTCAGTCCTCTCCCTCCTGCCGATGCTGCCACTAAGAACTGCGATCACAGTGAGTGGAAACTCAAGCATGCCCTCATCAACTTCCTCAAGAATCACAAGTGCCAAGAGGCTGTCGCAAATGACATTATCCTCATTTGCAATCTAGGGTTTCTCAGCAACAATTAAGAAAATGAAAACTTGGCTGAAGATAATGTCGATGATGGCAGAAATGTAGGGTTTTGGAGAGAATCTTGAGAATTTGAGAGACGCCTTGTTTGTAATAGAGGTTCTTAGTCAAAACTGTTGAAGATTGAGATCATTTGAAAAGGAGAGCTTGATAGATTCTCTGTGTATTGAAGGTTATTTTAAGTTTGAGATCATTCGTGTTCTTTGTTCTAGGTAAGGGTGATTTGTGTGGTGCACAGTTGCACATAATTAAAACAATTCTTCTTCCAAAACAGAAAACCCTAAACCCAATTCTCGTTCCTCTTGTTCTGGTGGCAACATTTTCAATAGCAGAAACAAACATGTATATCACACATCAAAGATGAGGTAGCTGCCCATACATTGGTATCCACACTCCTAGAAAGCATCCCATGAGCCATCCAAAACCAGTAGGAGCTTCATCATCATCCAACAAGATACCATCAGATTCTTCTTCCCTGTTGCAAGTACCAAATCTGTACAAATTGAATTCTTTACCCTTTTTCTTTGGCTTGATTGCAATGTATTTTTTTGTGAATATAGCGTGTTTCCAACAAGAACAAAATAGAAAACAAAAAAATGGACTGAATGAACCAAACATATTTTCTTAATTTTGAAAACTGAAAATGAAAATAGTTTTTAAAAAGTTTTCATAGAAAATGAAAACAGAAAACGTTTTCACAAACCAAAAAGGCCCTAAGGTATCTCTCCATAATTCTAACTTAAAATTAACCCCTACTCTGGTTCTGTCAACCAATACTATATCATCAACAAATAACTTATATCATGGAACATATTCTTATGTCTATACATATCATCCATAGCTAAGAGTATCCCCAATGGTAAAAGCCATTTTTTGTCAGCCAAATCCAGTTTTTGGCTCGTTACAGCGGAAATGCCTAGGCATTTGGCTAGAGTTACTCCAATGGTGCAAGTGTTCTCTCTCTCTGTCTCTTCCTTTGCAACCAAGCACAAGTCCCCATGCATTTTGTGTGAGTTGGACAAAAATAGCTAAGCTAAAAGTTGAGCCAATTGGCTTAACTTTTAGCTTAGCTATTTAGCCAAATAGCAATACCATTGGAGAAGGTTTTTGAGGATCTTTAGCCAAATTTTGGAAATGGATGGGAAAATAGCTAACCATTGGAAATGCTCTAAGGGTTTAAAATTGAGCCATTACTTTAAAACTAGATACTTTAATGACTCTTATGCCTTCTCATTCCATCAAACTCAATCAGTCATAGCATCCAACAACGTAATAAATGCATGTTGTTTAACGTTACTATGTTCTATTTATTCTTCTTTTAATCTTAAATTAATTAAAAAATTCGTGTTTTTTTTTTTTTTTTTTTTTTTTGGTATTACATTATTTTTTTCTAGTTACTACTGATTATTGGCCCATGCATCCCACATCCTTTCTGAAAGCATAGAGACCATAGGAAACCATCCCTTTTGAGAAAACATGAAAAGATTATGAAATGCATACCTGAAGCTTCTCCAGTGCTGATTTTCTAGCGTTGTCAAGTGAGTCAGTAGGCTGCTCATCTTCAAACTGCACAAATGAAAGTGGTGATCTCAAAGAAGTTCACAGTGAAAAGCACAAAAGTGTTACCCACACTAAGATGAACTAATTTAGTGAACATACATTGTCGCCATCCATCACTGATGCTTTGATGAACTCAATCTGGTCCTCAAAAACAAACCTTAACAATAAAGATTCAGGAGATAATAATTAGTTGTGTGTTCATGCATGGACAAAGGAAAGCTATAACAATAACCTTCTAATGGTATTTTATTTCACCTAAAAAAAAAAACCCAGCAACAAGCTGAGATAGTTAATAATAAATCAGATCAGCAAGTAAAACCAGATAAATCAAAACAGAAGCAACAGGGTGGCAAACACATAAACTTACTGATAGTCATCAGACGTTTGCTTTTTATTTTTTGAACCGAATTTCAGTGTTGCCTTTCCTGCAAGATCATAACTTAAGAATAAAAATGCTGAAAATTGACCAGATTCACGCTATAGAACATGATTAACAGAATGCTATGACAATAACAAGAAATTACCAATTTGATGCTCCTCCCATGCCTCTTGTTCAGCAAATGGGTTCATTTTATCCCCAGAACTTGAGTCCCTATAAGAGCCAAAAAGTGAAAATAATAATAATAATAATAACTCTATAAGAAAAAGCAAAATATGTTTCAAGAATGCAGAAGTCATATTTGAGTCATGCTTAATGGAATTCTCTAAGGACATATGGTTTGAGTATAGTGACCATATGTGGGACAAGTGTGCTGAATGTGATCATCTCACCCAGCCTTTCTTTTTATAGTAGACTGACCTGTAGCGCTGCAAAGCCACAGCAAATCTCTTCTCCTGATTGACACCCCCTTGCTCATCATAAGCTTCAGGCATCTTGTACTGCATTCCATCCAACACAACAAA
>JAESVK010001089.1:2809057-2843208 GCA_017140935.1 Hamamelis virginiana
GGGGGGAGCAGCAAGAAGTTGTCCATCTGCTCCCAAGTTAAGTCTATCATTGGCTTTAAATGACTTCTCTTGTGAAGAGATCACTGAGAAGGAAATTCGCTGCGATTTGGTTTGCATTTCCATATTTTATGCCTTTATACCATAATATCCATTTATACTTTACAATTTTATATCAATCAATCTACCTTAATTATTTGTGGTTGGCAACTTAGACCCAGTCATTTCATCCTTTCAAGACAATTTCTTCATATTGTGTCTCTTCTTATTAGTCTACTTATACACTATAGTCATGAGTATTATGACACAAGATGACATGGCTATTCTATATATTGATATTCTTGCACCTTTTGCTGGACAGATACCACCAAATCTGTTGAAAGACTGTAAAGTGCTTCAGAATATTTCTCTGCATGACAATCCCATTTCAATGGACCAATTCCAACAGGCAAGTCACAATTACCCTATGCATTGTTGTAGTTGATACAATCACAGTCTTTCCCCCATTCATTCTTCCACGAATTTCTGTTTGATGTGTCTTCTAAGTTGTCAGCTTAGTTACCAATGTTATGTATATTTCACTCTAATAGAACTTTCCTAAAATCTGCTTTTAGATGGAAGGTTTCCAAGAGTTTGAAGCCCGGAGGAAAAAGAAGTTTGATAAGCAAATTGATTCCAATGTGATGATCAGTTCCAAAGGCCTTGATGAGGGTGTTGATCTATGATAGTTCTCGTTTCGCACTTCTTATTGAAGTAAGTTCCACATCACATTCTCAACGATAATGATGCTTCACATCAATAGAGTTTAGGCTTCGAAAACTGGTTAATTTTGGTGAAGGTTGGGTTTGGAATATTAAAACTGCCTAAATTCGCGTTGCTCAGCTGAAAGCTCTTGATAGATTCCATATTCCCACGTCCCAATTGACAAATTAATCTATGGAATGGACTTTAAGAAAATTAATATTACCTGTTTTAAAATAATGAATTCAATGAATTTTTTAATCCTTGGTTAATTCTCTTGCTCTTATATTTTACTAAAATTGCATTGTGTCAGTCCCGCTGCATACATCTATTAAAACTTCAATTCTAAACTCTCTCCAAAGTTATACTTGCTGTTTACCCCTCCTCATCTTGTATACTAAAACTATGCCATTAGTAAACAGTGTACACTTGGAAAAGGTATCTCTTCTCTCAATACAAGAATGTTTGACGCCAAACCCAATCGTTAATAATATATGATGCATAATATGTAACAATGTCCCACCCGACAATAACACTATACACGTGATGCAGATACCAAACAAATGATGGGACTGAGACCAGAAAAGAGATGTTTTTATGGAAAAAATGGGCATTGTTGAATCTCTCTCTCTACATGTGTGTGTGTGTGTGATATGGTGAGATCCGTACTGAATGCTGATTACATGTCTCTTAGCATTTCTCCCACATTTATAACTATAAATAGGATCAAGTTATTTTCTTGCAATTGAATTATTTTTGTGCATTTCTTATTTTGTTTTCGATCTTTATCTACCTTATGTTATATCTGTTATCAAATTCAATTTTTATGTACCTTATTTTATATCTGTTATCAAATTCAATCTGTAGCTACCTTATTTTATCTGTTATCAAATTTAATGTTTCCTACCATCATACATGCATGATGACTTGGGTTGAGACTGTCGGAATATGGGGAGAGAGTGTTATTTCTTTACAGCCATAAATTCCCTTGAACTCGCATTGCAGCTCAATCAGGATAAAGCAACTTTGGCATCCATAGTTTTGCACATAAAGGAATAAAATGCATCTCAGTTCTGTTCTATCACATTGTAAATGATAAATGATGACTATTCACTAGTTTTAAGTGCCTGCCATTTTCAGGATTGTATATGAAACAAACTGCTTGAAACCTAATTAATGATGTTATCTCCTTAAAATTTGTGGTCCTTTATACCAGCTAAATTCCATGGGATATAATTATTGATCAAGTGTTCTAATTTGAACCGTCTGTCTCATCTGCATTCCTGCATCTAAATGGATTACATTCTACCTTGAGTTTTGAATGTCACTCTTAAATGGATTGTTGCTTTCTAAATCATTGTTAAGCCTCCTTTTTTTTTTCTTTGTTGATAGTCTTTTTTTTCGATGTTTTAAATCATTTTAAAGCCTTTTTATCTCCCTTTCTTCAAGTTTTTAAATATTTTTTTTAAAGCTTTTTCATTTCTTTTTCAAGTTTTTCAAAAGCTTTTTCAATTTTTTTTTTTTAAATCATGTCTGACTCTTCTTTGAATGCCCTCTAGTCTCCATGTAGAAGGATTCATTATGTCAAATAAAAATCTTAGGACACGACATCTAGAGATTGTGCCTCCTTAAATTTTACACCTAGTTTAACAAATGACAAAAATTTAGGTGGTACTATTTTTAACCTATGCTAACTTGTGACTACTACACGGGGTGATGCTTATTCAAATATACCTAATGTCAAAAAAAAAAAAAAAAAAAAAAAACATTAGAATTTTCACATAATGAAAATTTGGCACATGCACCAAATTGAAATTATTTTATTTTATTATTTTTGCAAAAAAAGCAAAAAAGCCACAAGACATCTTCACCTGAAAGATCATGGAAGCAACCAATATTTTTAGCTTAGTTCACTAGCTTGAAATGGCACAATCAATTTATTTGCCATTTTTCGCTCAACTTGCTACTAATTTGTCCAATTTCCAGTACGATCAACCAAGTTACTTGAATTTCATTCGAGATCAACTAGATAAAAAATTCATTTGAACTTACTTATAAGATAAATAAGCCAAACTTAGAGTACAACTCATCTTAGATGAACTAATCAATACTTTAAATAACCATTTATTTTTTTCGAATTTGTTTTGAGATTGGCTGAATAAAAGAGTTAGTTTGAGAGAGAAACTCAATCTCTTTCTTTTAAGATTTTTAATTTATCGAGCCAAATTTGAGCAACCTACTATTTGGCCCGAGTCAACTTATTTATAATCCTAAATCCTAATTGCCATATGCATGAAAGAATATTTTCTATGTAGAAATTAAATAGTACTATAATTAATGCTATTACACTTACCACCACTTTTTCACTTTTTCATTCTTTGTTTGGCTTAGATGAGTAATGTCAGTGCCATATTAGCACATAGTCATAACACATATTATGGTTCTTCATATCATTTTATCATAATATATGTATATTTGAACATCAATATATATATATATATATATATATATATATTGCTAATTTGATAATGCTTGCTACTATTAAATAATTTTTATTTTGATTTTTGGCATTGCATTAAGAGTTATTCTGAATTGGTTTGCGCGCATCAGATTAAATTTTTTTTTTTAATTTTATCAAAAACAAACCATCCGCATTGGAATTCACAAAAAATAATTGTATAACACTTTTAGTATTTGTAGAATCCATTCAAATATGTCACAAAAGAATGTATCATCCACTATTAACACCACGATTTGCCCTTGAAAAGTAAGGTCAAAGTTAGAGCCTTCTATTTTTTATTATAAAAACAAGGTCAAAGTGAGATCCAAAGTTGTCCTTTCCCACTGTCCCCCAATCACATCCCACGTGTAACCAACCCATCTACCTAATTCCGACACTATATAATAATAGAGATATTATTATTGGGATATTTTTAGGCCTATTGGCTATTGCCCTTTTATTATTTATTATTTATTATTATTATTATTATTATTATAAGAAAATATGGAGTGAATACCAAAAGTTGTGTCATAACATTATGCTCTTCCAAGAGATACTACTTGTAACCCTGGAAAAAAAAAAGATTATAAAATTTTTATATTAATTTTAATTTGTGCATTTGGACTTATTTTAATAATTAATATATTTATAGTAGAATTTATACTGATAATATAGACTCAAATGCAATAAACTTGACAACATGGCAAGTGTTTTGGATTGACAACGTATGATAGATTTAAAAAAGAAAAAAAGAAAAAAAAAAGTAATGCTATGAGAACCAAATTTTAAACAACATTTTTTAAAGGGAAAATTATCCAGACCCCCTTAGATATTGAATTCTATACCAATAGGCCCAGAACACTATAATGTTTACCCATAACCCCCTCCAGGATTTTCTAAAGTCAACTTTAATTATTTAATGACAGATTTACCCTTTTATTGTTTTTATGGAGAGTTTTATTATCTTTTAAATAATGTAACTGTTTTGCTGACATTATGGTAAGTTTTTGAGATTTAATTCAATTCGAATTTTGATTTTTAATTGTGATATATCCGTTTATTGCTTTAAACAAATAAGTAAATTTACCTATTTATATAAACTAGAAATAAATAAACGTATTCGGAAGTATGTAAATTTACCTGTATTTATTAACTAGAAATAAGTAAACTTATTTGGAAATAAGTAAATTTACCTATTTATATGTTTTTAAACAAACAAGTAAATTTACTTATATATATAAACCAAAAATAAATAAATGTATATGGAAATAAGTAAATTTACTTATATATATATTAACTAGAAATAAGTAGACTTATTTGGAAATAATTAAATTTACCTATTTATATGTGTTTAAATAAATAAGTAAATTTACCTATAAATATAATCTAGAAAGAATAGTAATTTTATTTCACTTTTCTCTTTCACAAGGTATGATTTTCCTCTATTTCTTTTTTTTTTTAAATATATTTTTTTTAAATATGTTTTGGTTCTCATTTTCATTCTCATTTTTTGACTTTTTGATAGCAGACCCACATGTTGCAAATATGAATTTATATGTCTTTAAACAAATAAGTAAATTTACCTATTTATATAAACTATAAATAAATAAACGTATTCGGAAGTAAGTAAATTTACCTATATTTATTAACTAGAAATAAGTAAACTTATTTGGAAATAAGTAAATTTACCTATTTATATGTCTTTAAACAAACAAGTAAATTTACCTATATATATAAACTAAAATTAAATAAATGTATTTGGAAATAAGTAAATTTACTTATATATATTAACTAGAAATAAGAAAACTTATTTGGAAATAATTAAATTTACCTATTTATATGTGTTTAAATAAATAAGTAAATTTACCTATAAACATAATCTAGAAATAATAGTAATTTTATTTCACTTTTCTCTTTCATAAGGTATGATTTTCCTCTATTACTCCTTTTTTTATATTTTTTTTTGAAATATATTTTAATTCTCATTTTCATTCTCATTTTTTGACTTTTTGATAACAAACCTACATGTTGCAAATATGAATTTATATGTCTTTAAACAAATAAGTAAATTTATCTATTTATATAAACTAATAATAAATAAACGTATTTGGAAATAAGTAAATTTACCTATATTTATTAACTAAAAATAAGTAAACTTATTTGGAAATAAGTAAATTTACCTAGTTATATGTCTTTAAACAAATAAGTAAATTTACCTATATATATAAACTATAAATAAATAAACGAATTTGGAAATAATTAAATTTGCCTATATATATTAACTAATAATTAAATTTACCTATTTATATATATTTAAATAAATAAGTAAATTTACCTATAAATATAATCTAGAAAGGACAATAATTTTACTTATTTGGCATGTTGCAATGTGCTTCTTTCACTGGGGCATTTCATCGAACATCTTAGATGCTATTTCGGGGTTATGGAGGATTAATATTTGCAAGGTAAGCACGTAGAACAAGTCAGTGGCGTTTATGTATTTGAGTCCCAAATAACAATAGTCTACTACTACTCAACTGCTCGTGATTAAACTTGGAACTGGAATTTGGTGGTGTTGCAAGGCAGCGAAGTAAATGAAACCATCCATTTTGACACGTTTATTTTAGGGGATTTGTCGTCGGTTGCAATTTCTTCCCGCCTCGAGGATTTCTCACTAACTCTTCCACTCTCCGGCGAGATCGGAGACCACTTCTTACTACTGTAGAAATGTGCTTCTACACAACTCTCGTAACAGGGATATGATCCCTTCTCTGCTGCCTAGAAATTCAGTTGGAGCTCATCTTATCCATTTTCGTCCCAAACTGAAAATGGTAAAAAATTTGAATTTCTAATAATTAATTGAGGGTATATATGTCAAATCATATTAAATAAGTAAATATTAAATTCTGACTTTTTGGGAAGGGGTTTTGGGTCTACTACCACTACACTAGGGGGTTATGGGTTATATCCCCTTTTTTAAACCATGTATCCTAGTAGAGAAATATAGCATCTATTTTTGTGTATTTTCAAAATTATCACATTAGATGTTTTAAAAAATGTGATATAAATTTTGAGGTGATTCTATTGCCATTCATCCATATTGCTAGTGGCACCCACTTGCTACTTATGACCACTGATAAAAATTTAAGATATAATTTTTGCTACATACACCTTCTGTAATACCCAAATTAAACTAAACTCAACCAACCTTAAATCATAAGTTTCTTTTTACATCCATCTAATACCAAAAAGCCCTAAATTTTTTTTTTCCCCCCATCCAAGGAGGAGTTTGTTTTCTTTACTTCACGAAGAGAGTAGCCCAACCATTTTCGCCATTTATCTCACAAATGGGCTTATTTTCTTCACTCCATAAAGAGAAAGTATGCCAACCATTCTGTAATATGTTCTAACTTAGTGTGCTAAGTATTTTAATATGATCAGGCGACAACTGTTGAACATAATATGATGTTCTACTAGTGTTTACTGAACATTCTGTAATGTTCAATATCCCCTGCTGAACATTTTTATATGTTTAATTGGGGTGACTGAACATAACGATATATTCAATTACTTCTATCTGAACATTGATTGATGTTCAATATCACATAACATAACTGAACAAAAGCATGAACTTGAAATTAAAACAACTTTAAAAAAGTGAATCATTCTTTAAAAAAAATGTATATTTTTATTGTTGGAAGCATTCCACATGACCACTTCATTATCTATTAATCAATAAACACCTTTTTTTGTTAGAGTATGAAAAAGATATGAATGTGGAACGAAGAAGGTGAGTGCAAGAAGTAATATGATTTATTTTATTTATATAATATTACCCGTGATAGTAACTTTATATGTGGGTACAATAGTAATAAAAAAATTTGTTAATTGGTAGGCGCCATTAGTAATATGGATGGATGGTAATAGAATCACTCTAAATTTTGATTGATTTGGTATTTTTCTTTTCATACAAAGTGGATCCATTTATCCATATATACAATGAATGGTAGCGCATGAATCAAAACTCTGATCATATCCCTATATCTATGGTAATAGGATAAATTAAGTTATTTGGATTTGCTCGAAATCAAATTGATAAATTTTTTTTTATGAACGTGCTCGTCTATCGACTTTTTTTTCTTTTTGTATATGTTAATTTATCAAGTCAAATTCAAGTAAGCAATTATTTGACTTGACTTGATTCATTTGCAGCCTTATATCATATAATGTTATAATTAATATAATATTATTATATATATCAATATAATTTGTAAAGGTGATTAATGTGATAGATCACATAAATTGACATATCATTTGAAATGAAAAAGATGTTAGAATTTTGATTCATTCATCACTTTTCAGATACTATATATATATTATTATAAGTTAGGGCATATAATGTAATTTTGGAGAAATAGAAGCCGATTTTAGCAGTTCCTATATATAGTATTGCCTTGTATATATATGACAATACCTTATTTCATTACAAGTTCTATATATTAATCCAACATTCAGTGAGGGCATGTTTTGTAAATTACGAACAAATACAAGCCGGTTTTCGTAATTCCAATTCTCATTCCGAATGTTACAAAGAAACACGAACCCTAGCTCTGCCCTTTTTCGTCATTCGCGCCCCTTTTTCGATCTCCCTTATCTCTCGCTACAATCTCTCTCAATTCGTGCTATCGATCTTCAAATCATTCTCAGATTCGTTCGATTCTCGTTATCCTCTTTCGATCCATATTATTTTCAATCCTAGGCGTTTCCTACACCCGATTCTAGGGTTAGGGTTTCAGAAATCTCCCGATCTCGCCTTTCGATCTCATGATTTGTTGATTTCGTTTCGTGGATACTTTGATTTAGGTTCGGGGTTTTGTTTTCTGGCCTGATTGGATCTGATTTTGTAATTTATTTGATTCTTAGGGTTTGTGAGTTTTGGGTTCGTAAGGGTTGGTTTTATCTGCAGATCTATTGGGTTTTTGGGTGTCTTCGTTAGAAATTTGTGTTTTTTTTTTTATTCTAAATTCTGGATCGGTCGTAATTTTGGGGATTTTGCTTGAACTTTGAAGATCTAGGGTTAGGGTTTCGATAAAATTGGGGATTTTTTTTGGTTGGTTCAATTGGATTGGGGAAAGTTGTAATTCCATTGAGATTACACGTTTGTGTCTTTCGATCGCTTGTGAATTGAGTTTTTCCATCACAATAATTGGGGTTTTGCTGATTCATTTGAGGAGAATTTTTTTGAGGTATAAACCAGCTCCTTTTTTTATTTTTATTTTTCCAGAAATTAAGCTGTTCATTATTTATTTATATTTATTTATTGTTTTTTTCTTCCAAAGAGAACAAATCTAAATTTTTTAAATTAATGCCCCAAATTTCGGTTTAATATGGGGCGCTCCTTTTGTTGATAAGTGGGGCACTCCTCTGGTCAATGGAAGTGTACAGACTAACTTTGGAATCTACCTTTATCCTACTATTACCAAATGGGTATTGATGTGGCACTTGAACACGAGAGCTCTCATTAATTACCCTGTTAACCAAACCGTCCTTAATTAGAAGTGGTGGCCCATTTATCAATAAATTGGGGTGCCCAAATCATTGGCCCACCTCCTTTTATTGACAATCATTGACCCTAGTTGTTCGAATTTACCAGTGTGTACATAGAATGTCTCAATTAATGGACCTGGGTTTGTTTTCTCATCATATATATATGTGTGTGTGTGGTTTTGTATAAGCATTTAGATTTTTTGAAACTTTTACATGCTTAGGCAGATGGGTAGTTGACAAAATTTGTCTCTCTCGCAAATGTTCTGGAAAAAGAATAGCTTTTTGGCATTGCCAGTTAAAATATATATTGGGTAATATATATTGGGTTTGCTATTGAAAAGTAGTGCTCATATTATAATCGTATAAAGCAAGTTAGAATCATATTTGTGCTTGAAATGTTATGTGCTTTGCTTGAGATGCTCGTTTACTATTTTTGTTACCCAAAGGATAGGATTTACGATATCTTCTATAGGTTTACAATGCGGTTGTTTACTATTGAAGTGGTATATGATGAATAGGTCTTTAGAAAGTGTGGCAGACTGAGAGCCTATATGGAAGCTATCTTTTATTGGTGATTGGTGACAGTTTGTACTGACACAGGGAAATGGTAAAAAAAACATTGGCATACATGTATCCCAAAGATTGGCGTAAATGGTAAAAAAAACGTTTGGGAAGTGGGTTATCACATGGCCACTCTTTCCATAATACGTGAACTAAATTTTGTGGAAATTTTAAGATTAGGATAAGGGCTGCAGATACCAAATTTATAATTTGGCTCAGCAATTATGGTTTGTTACATTCTTTGATAGAATGTTAGCCATCTTCTTCCATTTTTCACTCTTGAATATGTCTTTTACTGTAGTTGATTTTGAAGTGCCAGTCGTGGTGATGGTTGATCATGATCAATAAGGAGATGTAGTAAATGCTTATATTGTGAAATTCCAAGTTCTGTGAATCATGAATTTAATATTCTTTTCTGAAAACGAAGGGTGATATGAATCTATAATGATTGGAAAACTCTAGTGCAAGTTGTCCTAAAAATGTCATGTTTATGGGTGTTGCATGAATTGATGACAATGGTTTCCTTCATAGAGTATTTGCAAGCTAGTTAAGAAGTTTTTATCAGTCAAAACAGCTACTAAATATACTATAATCATATGTTAATACTCATTTAGTTCATTGAAATGCAAATGAAGTAATTTTGCTCAATTATTTTATTTCTTTTGTTTTGGCTCTTTTCCTTTTCTATCAAAAGGCATTGAATGCATTGTTTACCCTTTACTGTTCTGCATATTTTAAAATTTTGGTTTGTCCTCAGTCGTCTCCTTCTTCATACAAGTCACAGTTGATCAAAGCCATAGATCTTCTTTGTTTTTGCATTATTGCTTAATTTCATTTCAATTGTGCCCTGCAGTTAAACATGGTACAGAAACGGCCTTTTGATGATGAGGAGTTGTACCAGGTTTCTTCTAAGCACCCGAGACAACTGGAACGCAGTCATCAGCTAGTTTCAATTTTGGAATTTGTTCCTTCTGAAGATGCTCCCCGACAACTTCAGACTTCAGGTGAGAAAGAGCTTATATAGTGTCTAGTTAACTACTAGCTTATTTTTATGAAGAATGCTTGGAGCAGTGTTTAAACTTTAAAGCATATCTGACCATTTTCTATTATTGGTTGTGCTGTAAAGTGAGGACATGGAGTATAGTCAGAGTGGTTGCACCCAGCATTGAATCGGTGCAACTTTTCGTGCATCCTTATCCAAAATCCTTGGTCAATGATTTTAATCGTCCAATCTCTAAGCTTGTTTGGGACCACGTGTAATTCGAATTGCATATTCTATCCACCCAATATATTGGAATTGACTGAATTTGTAGGAGCATTCTATAATTGTTTTAAGTTTAGTATCTTAAGGATCTCCCATAGTTCAACAACAGGACAGTGTATATTAACTATCTGCATATTCTTTTTTTTCCCCCATGGCACATTGTGCATGTGCCTGAATGGATATTTAGGAACATTTAGTTTATAGATCTGTTTGAACCATTCTTTATACATATGCTGACTTTTTAGTTTTAGAAAAGATTGTGATTGATTGATTACTTGAGTAAATATTTAGGAGCATTGAATGTACTCGTTCACTTGGTTTCACGTTTTATTTTTTCACAAGTTGGTCAGATGCAAAGACCATCATACTAGAACACATCTTTTCGTTTTTTTCTCTAAACTTGTTAGTTGACCTGGTTGCATTGTGTAATTGACAAAGGTGAAGGTGAAGTTGAATTCACAAAAATTAAAGTTGGTGATGAGAAGCTTACAAGTGACATCATTCCTGAACTTTTGATGAAGTCTGAGAAGGACATTGAAAGCAGTGTCCCTAGATGCATTTCCATCTCGTCCTCAGCCATCAACAGTACTGGTGAAGAGAATGTCAGTTCAGAGGCTGCAGTTCACGTATTCCCTGGCTGCATTTCCATCTCATCCTCAGCCATAAACAGTACTGGTGAAGAGGATGTCAGGTCAGAGGCACCAGTTCACGTATTGTTTTCCCCAGATTATTTTTATCCTGACCGTCCAATTAGGACATTAGCTCGATCCGAGATCTATTCTTCTCTTCTGGAATATCCACCCCGGAAGTCAGTTCCTATTGGACCAGATTATCAGGCAAATATTCCGGCATGGGACCAAAAGGGTTCCAAGAATACTTCAAATTATTCAGATACATCTGAAGCGGTAATTTTCTTTCCACAAGTTTCAGACTCAGACCTCAATGTTGCTGATGATGATGAGAAAAAGTTTCTTGGGACTTGTGTCCTTCCAATGCCTGAATCAGAACCACCTACCGACAACAGCGTCGAAGTTGGAAATGGTAGAACTGATTGTAGCTGCCATGATGGAGGTTCTGTTAGATGTGTCAGACAACATATCATGGAAGCAAGAGAGAGACTTAGAAGAATACTTGGGCAGGAGATATTTGTGGGGCTGGGGTTCTGTGAAATGGGAGAGGAAGTGGCAGAGAAATGGAGTGATGAGGAAGAACATTTATTTCATGAGGTTGTCTTCTCTAATCCAGCAAGACTGGATAAAAATTTCTGGGATTATCTTTCAATAGTCTTCCCATTCCGAACAAAAAGGGACATTGTCAGCTATTACTTTAATGTCTTCATGTTTCGAAGACGGGCTGAGCAGAACAGATGTGTCCCAATGAACATTGACAGTGACGACGATGAATGGCAGGAGAGAGATGATTATGGTGATGATGAACCTAGTATGACAGAGGAAGACGAAGATTCTAATCAGAGCCAAGATGACGATTTACACGAATATCATGAAAATGTTGCGGATGAAATCTGTGATAATAATGAAAATTTGAATTTCAGTACCAGCAGGGGCATCAAGAATATTTCAGAAAAATGCCTTGGAAGGTTGCATAATGATTACAGTTCAGATCCCACATTTCAGCTTCTAAATAAAACTCCCTGGAATGAAAGTGGGGATCATGAAGTCCAAGATGACTCGTGCACATCTTCCGATACAGGGGGTGGCTCTCAGGAGACCCAAGTGAAGGCTGACAATCACGATCACTGGCCGGGTAGCTTTAATGAGTTGAGCGATGGGCATGAATATGTTTTGGGGCCTTGTGATACCAAAGTATGGGATGCTGGCTACATGACTTGTCCTAAAAATGAAGTGGATTTTTTACCCACTTGCAGTATGATTGAAGAGGTTTTTGGAAGTGAAGCTTGGAACTACAAGGCCGGTGATGGTAAGGACTTTAGTTAGTGTGGCTCAAGTCATTTTGTCTTTCCATCCAAGGTGGTTTTGAGAAGCAGTGGAACTCCGAGGCGTTTGTGTTAAGGTGAATCTATCAGAAAGATTTCATTTCATTTTTTTTTTACAGAAAGTAGGACAGTCCAATTTTCCTTTGTACATGCATATATGGTGGAAGATGGAAGCCCTGCCTTCACTGTAAGATAGTGTTTTATAAGGTGGGTGGTTTTCTTGCGTCTGGTTGCTCTCAAGGAATATTATTATTAGGCGTTCTTGAAAGCGTGTTAGTCAATTAGCCCCCAAGGGAAAAACACCCAGTTATTCTCTTTGTTGGGAAGAAAAGGAGGCTAATAGAAGATATGACCTAATTGTAAGGGTATGGGATTCTATTCTGTAACTCAGAATTATTATTTTTTCCTTCTAATGCAAGGTTCATTATAGAAATGTTTTATTCTTTTGTTTGAGAAATAAATAACTATTAACTTGTACAAAAGTTTGTAAAAGAAAATGGAAAAGTCGCAACTCAGCACAAAGTTATGCCCTTCTGGAGTTTTTTATTTATTTATTTGGGGGGTTGGGTTTGTTTGGTTTGGTTTACAACGGAGGGGATTAGATCCTTATACTTAGCCTAATCCTTGCCCTTTCTTCCCTCAAAGCCTTTTCAACTGGGCTAGTCCAGTGGCAGGGCCCTTCTGAAGTTTTAACCTTGAGAAAAATGCACTTCTAAATGGGTAAAAATTTTGAAATGGCATAATTTTGTGTTCAGTTGTTTGTTTAGAATGAAAATTTTCTTTTTAACAATTTTATTTTTTTAGGTAACTTTTTGAGATTTATGCGGATGACCCAGTTTGGTGGTGGTTTGGAGTGATTTATTTTTAAATTTTTGTGTTGTTGGGTTTTCTAATTTCGATGGCATGTCCCAATTTGGTCACCTTTGGATGGCTCTGCACCATTTGGTTCCAAAAGTTGGTGAAGAAAGTTGTCTTATGGTTTTTATGACCACTATCTGCAACTAGCTAGTTGTGAGATTCTAGCTTTTCTTGCTTTCCTTCTCTCTTTTCTGCAATTAAGTCAAGCATTAAGCGAGAAGTAATACCTAGTTTAGAAAATCTTTATTTTTTGTCTGATGTTCTTCCAAAGGATTATGAAAATGTAGTTTAGAAAAGTTTTTCTTGCTTTCCTTCATTTCTTGTCTCTTGAGAGTGTATTTGAACATTCCTTTTGTCTTTTATAGATCACTGTGTGCCATGAAAACCCTGGTTACAAATGACAATACGAATGAAAACCCTCCATTATAGATGGCAGTGAAATAACAATCGCTCGTCATCACTGGAAATCCTAAAAGCGATGCAATATATCTGGTCACAGTGGTTCCCATTTTTTTGTAATGACACGTTATGGGTAAAGAATTGGTATCTTCAAAAAAATAATGGAGTCATTTAAATTTTCCTAGGGCATCCAAAGATACACAAAATTTTGCTAAATTTGTCATCATTGGTGGCTTTCCAACTTGTTCTTGATGTTTCCCATTTAATTCCTAGGATTTGTATTATTCAGAAACCAAATCTTTCCAAAATTCTGTCACTAGGGCAATCGCGATATCTTTAATCAATCTTTAGAAAAAAGTGCTCTAAATCTGGGTTTAAGTCAAAAATGGATGGCCACCAAAGTGGGGATTACATCCTTGTAATCTTCACAAACACTATAGCAAGCACTAAAGGAATATCCTCTTTGAAAGCATGAATGTTTTAACTACTTTCAATCATGGTCATTGGGAATGCTAAGAGTCCTTTTGAAAGACCCCTGAAAACATTTCATGTTCATGCTCACTCATGAATAGAGATGCTTTTGTCCTTATAATAACATACTAAACACACTTTTATATACAAGTTGTGGACTAAAACAAAAATAAATAAATGTGCAGTGCCTATAACACTACATCGTTAGCCACTCTTTTAATAAAAATAGACCTAATTTTTTTTTAAAATATAATTAACTCGGTTCTGTGATAGGGAACCGTCGCATTATTAATGATATTAGAAGACTTAAATCTAATGGCTGATTATGAATGTTGTTTTCCTTAATCAGCCACCACTTTAGCTCGCGTGCTCACTTTCCACAAGGGAAGTAGTGAAATTCTTGGCAAGATTGTGGAAGTTTTTTGTTTTAATAATCACCTACCAAGGTTGTTATAATGCCATTAGAAAGTGGAAACTGTGAGGAATATCTTTCAAGGCTCATGAGCTCTTCATTTTTGTTTTTAATAGTGAATTAGGGATAATTAATTAACCTTTCCTAACTGCAAAAGACTGTGTTTCAAAGCATGTAGATGCATCCCTCCCTCAAGAGGCACACTTTTCTGAGGTACTTTATCTGTTATATTCAATGCTTGGAGGAGAGGGTAATTGGACAAGCACAGAAAAGGGCTTGTGGAACTTTTGAAGTTTCCTTGATTAATAAGAATTTTCTTGGAAAAATAAGGAAATGAATTGAAATTCTAAATCCTTCTAATTGGATCCTGCTCGCAATAGATTTCTTTGAAAGGCCAAAATGGGAATGGTAATATGAAATTATGATAAATTTTCGGGTGCAATGGTAAAGTTATGATCTATTAAGTACAAATACACAAGTTTGAGTCATGAGAGAAATTCCTTTATACAATATTAAAAGTTAGGACTGTATTCAGTTCACTCGATGCCCAGGACCTTATTTTGATAGGAGTAAAGAAATAAGCTTTAGTAACAAAAGCAGGGCTCCTAGTGGAATGAAAAAAGTTATTATGTCTCATATAAACCAATCCTTGATTCGTACACCCACATGGCTTTGGATTTATAAGAAATGCAACAATGCTGATGCAAGGACCTCTTGCTTAGTTTACTAAAAAGCTAGAAATAAATAAAGGTAAAGAGTGACTGTGCTAGAGTGCTCACCCCAAACCCCCCCACCCCCATCTATCCAAAAGCCTAGGTAAGATATGGGTCCCACATTATATATATATATATATATATATATATACACACACATACATACATGCAGTTGCATGTTTCTGAGTGTGAATTTTTTTGAATTTGTTCATTGACCCTTTGTTTTTTTCCCTTTTTTTAATTGAAACTGTTCATTGACTCTTTTGAGTATTCCCTAAGCATGGCTGGTGAGGAGTTATACTTTGCTCACTTAACACATGCACCATTATTACCCATATAAAGGAACACATGCACCTTTATGATTAAGCCATATAAAAAAGAGGGTGGTGCATTTGTAGTTGCTTCATCTGTGTGTGTGTGTATATATATATATATATAAGCAACTGACTTAAGTTGCTACTAGATGCAGTTGAGTAAGACTGCCCCCAACCACCAAGACTACTGGCTAGCTATACATTTTATTAAAGCTTGAATATGCTTGTAATTAATTAGTGTGACTTTGTAATCAATTTTAATTATTTAATCGCTAGTCCTTAAAAAAACCCTAATCAACCAATTAAGAAAAGCAAAGGCAGTATTATATATCAGAATGTTAAAAATAAATTAAATATATATGACAGATAAGCAATCTCTTGTTTGAGGCGGCAAAGAAGGCGACATGGGTAAAAATATATTGCATCTTCAACCAACTTATTTTAATTTCATTAATACCTTAACATGCAAATAATGAGTCCACTTATGCAGAAGTGGCAGCATAGAAATTACATGGCTGCCAATTAATTTTTCACATTCAACCTCCAATATTCTTTATCAACCCTTTAAAATTAGGTCATTAATGGTCATTCTAGCCACGTTTCCAAACACGCCCTTAAAATTACATGCTTCATTTCGTAGATGGATTTATGTCTAAAAGGTTGTAACATTAGGACCATCTAACCGATGAATTTATGTCTAAAAGGCTACCATCCAACTAATTAAGCTACTAGGGTGAGATCATATATATCTCATTATTGAATTAGCAAAACGAGTTTTCTTTATTTTTTATTTATTTTTAAACTATATAATGAGCTATTTTGGATTTAAAGAAGGAAAATAAATTTCCAAAGTATAGCATACATAAAGGTTTTTTTGGGAATAAGCTAAAAAAAGAATGGGAGGAAGAGTACAAGAAGAGGTAGCTAGCTAGAAATTTTGGATAATAAGTGGAGGGATGGAGCTATATGGAAAGGCTAAGAGATTTGGGCAAGAGTGAGAGAAACTCAATGACCCACCTATGGTGGTTCTAGAGTTAGGTCATGGATAGTGATGAATATATAGGAGGGAAAGAGCTTAACCAAACATAAAGCCAAAGTAGGGCATCTTATCTTAGCTAGTTTTATGATGCACAAGGCCAGGGTGAAGACAAGGAGTGGCCAACCTTTCCTTAGAGGGTGTCCACTTGTCAATTTGAGCCTCACTTTTGAAGAGCCTATTCTCTTCACTCCCAAGTGAAGTTTCTATTATCATATATGTATGTATATGGGTGGATGCTTTCATATATGTAGGGATCAAAAAATGCTAATAAAACACTCTCTTTTTAGTTTTTATCATCTTTATTCCATTATTAATTACATGATGTAGCATTGGAGGTGGCTTCCCATTTTAAGATACCCTACTAGCTAGGTATTATACTAGCTAAATATATCAACATGTCTCGTTAAATGCTACATCGATTTAATTACCTATTTTGACGATCCTTCATTTTTCATCCTGTTATATCCTTAATTTCATGATTGGAGACGAGTTAACATTTTAGACATGATTCATATGGGATCCACGCCCATGATTAAAATTAGGCTCTTGAAAGAAACACATTAGGAAAAATGAATGTAGCTAATTAAAATGGGTGGTTGATAATATTTTTGTAAGCTATTCATGTCATTAGTTATTCATGTTTAGCTTCACTCTATATGTAATGTACAAAATTTTATTTAGGGTACAAAATTTTATTTAGGGTTTATGCTAGTCTAATGAGTCCCTGCCTCAATGATCGGATGGAGACAAAGCATGCCACATGGCAGAAACCCATTTTATATATGGACACACACATCATGCTGGTGCAGAAGTTGACCTTTCTCAAATTCCTCACTTGCAATAATCTTAGGTGTTGAATGGAACTGTTTATATTTATATAGCATAAGTCATGATCAGCTGGAAGTATATATACCCTAATGCAAAGACAGTTCTACCCTGTCAAACCCAAATCTCTTCCATGGAAATTCAAGGCATAATTGGATTTCAAATGCATGTTTGGAAAGGGGTTTTTGAAAAAACTATTAGGTATAGTAGGATTTTTGGGTATAAAAAAACCCTTAACTAGGGACTAATTGATCATTTTCACTATAAATTATTTCCTATAAAATATTCATGTAATGGGTAATTTTGGGTACAAACCACTCTAGAATCTCCACAAATTATGAAGCATGCAACTCATTGGCCAACATAAGCACCCATAATATGAACATGCACAAGTTGATTAAAAAAATTAGAATGTTAAAAAGCAATTATATTCTGTATTTTACCTCTAATCACTTAGTACATGCCACTTCCCTCTCACCCCTTTACATAAACAACAAGAAAGAAAAGTGAGAAAAATTAATCTAATCATGGACAACTTACAGCTAAACATTGTACTAAAATGCCGGCAAAAAGGGCACAAGAAATGGAATTTATCAAGTTTAGAGATGTGATTAATATTCTCTAATAAGACATTAGTGCTACGGTTAGTGCAATGAGAGCCGGCTCGATCGCAAACGAAGGCCGGCACCATCGATTATTCGGAATTAATTTTCCATGCTGGCCAATCTGTGACAAGGTTATAGTGAACATGAACTAACATCCAAACCTCAATTATATTAAATTAATTAATAACATCCCCAAAACCCTAGACAGCTTGTACTAATTAAATAATTTAAGGTGTATCATGGGATTAGTGGTTCATAAGAAGATACTTTAGATTAAATAAATATTATAACTAGTGTTCCTAATTATGCATATTTCTGTTATAACTTGCCATTATAATTGAAGTCTCCTCCTTTAGGCACCTTAATTAACAAAAGAGAAGTTGTGGCATTTTAGTAATTATATGTGTGTGTATATATAGAACCCTAAGTACAACATACAAATTTAACCCTAGGAAATTAAGTTTTACCTTAGAAAACTGGTTTTGTTTGGATCTCGAAAAGAAAAAAGAAAAGAAAAGGAAAATAGCGAAAATTGCTTATAAATAGATTCCTTTCTTGAGTATTTTTAAACTTTTTTTTTTTTTTTTTTTCCTTTTTACTTTCTCAAATCCAAATAGAGACTAAATGGTGAAAGACTTGAGATGATCATATAAGTTTGGACCATAGGACTTTACTTTGGGGGAGAAAAGGAATTTACTTTGGCTCATGTAAGAGACTTATGGGTATATCACCCTTTACTTTATTCATTTAAGTAGTATATTTTTGCTTCTTTGGGGGAGAAAAGGGTTGTTCAAAGCCTCCAAAGTGTTAAAAGCAATACAATTGTGTGTGTAGATATTCTATATGTGGTCCAACTATTAGTTCACAAGGCATTTTCTTGACAATTCACTATGAACTTAAGTTTAACGAATTTTGTAAAACAATTATTTTAAATTATTTAGTTTGGCATTTCCCAATTCATTGGTTTGGCCAATTTTTCCAAATAGAGCAAAATTAAAAAACAAGCCAATCTTGGTTGAGATGGCAGAACATTTTGGCTTATGTTATTCCTAACTTTAGTTTTGCAGTTGAATTGGATGAATTCAATCATACCAAATTCAAATTTGGTTAACTTATTATGTGTATCAATTGAATTACAACAAGGCATCCACCTGTTAATCGATTAACCTTCAGATACAGGTAAGAAAAAAATGAGGTATTTGAACCTTCCTAAGATCAATCCAACAATTCTTATAACATAATTAGAGGGAAAAATTAAAAAACAAAAAAAAAAAAACCCTCTCTCATTGTTGCATTAATATGCTAACTATGCCCTAAATTTGCCATTTGAGATGAAGTGGTTAGGAATTACCTTAATGACTTTTCAAAAAAAAAATAAGGTTTCTACATTCGAAAATAATAATTCAACGGGATCATATGAGTTTATTCTTAATTTCATTTATTTTAGTACTACTAATTACATTTACGAATTTGCATATTTCAAAGTTCTAATTCCAATTTTTTTATACTCTTACCCGTTTGAAGTCTAAACAGTATCTTTCATCCTCTTATAAAATGAAAGTAAGAGCTGGTTAAAACTCGATGGACGCTATCCAATATTAGTATGATTTGGTTTTTGAAGTAAAGATGGTTTTAGTGAATTTTCATTCCAAGGATGCAAGTGAAATAAATATAAAATACTGTTACTATCCAAGAAATTAACAAAATGTTCATAAGAAAAAAAAAAAAAAAAAAACCCACAAGTACTTACATTTAAAAGCAGTTCCTTAAGAATCGAACTCACATAGCCCGCTTCATAATGCTTATAAGTTACTGCATCAAGATAACTTTGGTATATTCTTAGCTTATCTTGATCATTATCAAAATGACTAAAATACCCTTGAATGAATTTAACCCAGACATGGTGTGCTTTAATTTGAAACTGAGCTAAGAATCCAATTCATATATATAGTCTGCTTCATCATGGTTATAAATTAATGTGTGTTTATTTTGGTATATAATTATTAAAATGACTAAACTAACCCTGAATTCAACCCAAATGACCACTAAAGTGCAGTGACATGGTGTGCTTTGATTTGAAACAGAAGCAATTTGATAGAGGGTGAACTCGAGGGGACCCACTTATAATTCAGATAAAAAAACAAGAGAGAGAAAGTCCAAAAGAATAACGGCCGGAAGTGGAACCTTTCGGGGGGGGGTTAATAGCAAGACAAAGGAAGGAATAGTTAAGGGGCAGTTAGTTTGAAGTAGCTTTAGGTTTGCTGTTCCTCAGCTATAGGGATGCTCGATTGGACAAATCTTGGCCGTTGGATGGGGTGGCGTAGGATTCTCAGTTGAGTACACGTGCTGTTCTCTTTTATTTCCCTCTTTTTTATCTTTGCTTCCATGCATGGATTTCTCCTCCAAATTTAGTGTATAGAGAGAGAGACTGTCTATGTGTGTTTGATATGTAGAGAGAGAAAGGCAGAACAAAATTCTCTCTCTCTAGCACCAACACACACTCTCTTCCCTTTTAATTTTTCTTCTTTGGCTTGTTCATCGCCATCATTAGCAACAAAGGTAACAGACCCATCTCTTCAAATTTGATTTTTTCTTCAAATTTCAACCACCCATAAGCTAGTGAGAGAAAGTTTGCTTCATATTCAACTCGGGACCTCTCATTCCCCCCCTCTCTCTCTCTCTTTTTCTCTCTCTCTTTAATCTTTATTACCTTTTGTGCATCAGATCTTGTTCTTGCTCAAGAAATTCAATGAAATCTGAGATGGGTTCTTTTTCTCTGATCACTTGAAAAAAAAAAAAAAACAAGAAGAAGAGCAAGAAAACCCGTGATCGATCTGTTTGAGTTTAATTTTTCGTTAGATTTGAGCTTCTGCCTTAATTTTCTGATCTGGGTTTTGTTTTTCTTCTGTCTAAATTGCTCTGTTTCATTAGCATTCGGGTTGCTTGTTCTAGTAATTGTAATGAGATCAAGAATCGTATAGCATTGTTTTCAAATTCTTTGATCAGATTGCAAGTTTCGTTGCTTTCTCTGATCTGTGTTTGTTTGTTTTTTTCTTTTTTCTTGATTCTGTAATTAATTCTCTAATCAATGGAAGAAGATCAAGAACAGAGACATGTATGCAAATTATGCAGCAAGAGCTTCCCCTGTGGCAGATCCTTGGGAGGCCATATGAGGTCTCATGTGATCATGAATTCAGCTGAAACAGATGAAAAGCTCAGCAGAAAGAAGCTCTCATCTCTCAACAATGGAGGAGGAGGAGGAGGAGGAGGAAGCAACACCACCGACGCCGGTGGTTTTGATCATGCCGGAGCTCCGGCGGTTTATGGGCTCAGAGAGAATCCCAAGAAGACATGCAGATTTGCAGATTCAAGTGAAGATACTTTGCTTCATGGAAAATTCTGCAAAGATTGTGGTAAAGTGTTTCAATCTTGGAAAGCTCTGTTTGGTCACATGAAGTGTCACTCTGCAGAGAGAGAAAAAGTTTCAAACAGCTTTGAGGAAGAAAATTCATGGACTAATGCTAATCAGAAGCTGGTTATGGATAGCCAATCGGACAACGAAGCCGCGGCACCAAACAGGAGAAGAAGATCGAGAAGAAGAACAAGGTACATGGCTGCTGCAGCTGCAACTTCTTCTTCTTTCTCAATTGCTAATAATGCTTCTTCCTCTGTTTCTGAGATTGAGCAAGAACAAGAAGAGGTAGCTATGTGTTTGATTATGCTTTCTAAAGATATGGGTCAGTGGGGTGGCTTGAATTCTGTTGCTGAATCTTCAGATAATAATGATTCTGTGTTCTTAGAAGCTCCTTCGTCGTCACGGGCCAATCAGATTAAGGATAAAAGTACAGCAGCCTGCAATGGTGGGGATACAGTGAAGCTGAAAAAATTAATGAAAGATGAGAAGTTTGAGTCTGGTAGTTTGGATTCCGAGAGTTTCCAATTCATGAGAAATGGGTCTAAGATGAAAAAATTGGAAGTTTCAATTAATGGGTTTCTTGGTAATGATAAAATCAAGAATTCTAAACTCAAAGATGGACTAAGATTGATTGAGGTTTCTGAAGTTGAATTGGGGAAGAATTTAATCAAGGAAACTGCAACAGACCAAGCTCATCAAGGTCAAGGTCAAGGTCAAGCTCAATTGGGTTCCAAGAAGCATAATTCAATCAAGAAAAAGCAGCTTTTTATCGATTCGTTCAATCCTGAACTGGTGGTGGATTCTTCCAAGAAGAAGAAGAAGAAGAAGATAGCTGATCAAGATGCATCTGATTCTGAAACCTGCAAAAGTTCTCACAAGAGAAGCAAATTTGAGTGTACTACTTGCAACAAGATCTTTCATTCTTACCAAGCTCTTGGAGGTCACAGAGCTAGTCACAAAAAGATCAAAGGCTGTTTTGCTTCAAAAATTGAGAGCAGTGAAAATAGCATTGAGACTGAACTCTCCCCTGACCCAACAACAACAACAACAACTGATAGCAAGCTCATCAAATCCTGCACCAACAAGTCCGTTATCGAACACGACGTGCCTTCTCGCTATCCTGAGAAGCCAGAAACAGTCCTTAATAAGTCAAAAAAGATTATCAGTAAAGGGCATGAATGCCCAATTTGCTTCAAGGTCTTTTCTTCTGGACAAGCTCTGGGGGGTCATAAAAGATCACATTTGCTTGGTGCCTCTGAGACCAACAAGACCAATAATAATCAAACCATTGTTACACAGAAACCTGTTGCAGAAATTCGAGACCTCCTCGATCTTAATCTTCCTGCTCCTATTGAAGAAGAGAGCAATAATGGGCATATTGGGTTTAAGCCATGGTGGGCTGGAAGCAGCCACAAGCATGAGCCGCTTGTGGGTTTGATCTCTAATTGAGTTTCCTAGTTCTGGCCTTTGGTTCCAAGAAAGATTGAAGAGTGTACAGACAGGTTTCTGCATATTATTTCATTAATTCTTTACAAATTCAAGTACTCCCCGACGTTAACAGGGCTTCCACATCCTGCCCATACAGCTTCCAAGTATCCCCCCTTCATTTTTTTTTTTTTGGCAAAAAATTTTCCTTGTTTTTTGTCTGTTTTTCTTTCACTTTCTCCTTTGGGTCAGAGAATAAGATCCCCATTGCTGCAATTTAAGCTTATTACTCTGTTTTCAACATGAAACTCTGCAATTGATTATCATGAAACTCTGTTTTATAGTTCCACATCCTGCTCATATGGCTTCCAAGAAGCCCCTTTTATCGGCAAAATTTTCCCTTAATTTCTGATTTTCTTTTATTTCTTTATTTGGATCAGAGAATAAGATCGCCATTGCTGCAGTTCAAGCTCAATGCTCTGTTTTCAACATGAAACTCTGTAATTGATTATCATGTAACTTGTATGAAATGAGAAGAAGCAATCTGGTTTTTGGGGTAATAATTTTTACTTGGCGTTGAAGGAGAAATGAGTGAGGTGTTGAAAAAAATTTGGATTTGGTATGTGAAGTCATGAGGATATAAAGCAAATATTTTAGTGTACACAAAGAGTGCATGTGAGCTCAAAGGTGGTTGTTTAGTCACCTACCATTTAACATGACAACCCATCTCACTTTCATCTTTCCTTCTAATACTCACTATGCTACGAGTGTTTATATATCTTTATTCTAAAGACTCTGCTCAACAGAAAGATCATAACTCTGTGTGTGTGTGTGTGAGTGTGTGTGTGTGTGAGAGAGAGAGAGAGAGAGAGAGAGAGATTGGACCACTTGTATTGTTAGTTCATATGGGTGCAAGTAAGTTAAAAAAGAAATCTTCCTCTAATATTTAAGAAAAATACTATACCACCGGAAATTTTAAAAGGAAATTAAAAACCACAGTAATGTGATCCAAAACCCTAATCCAAAGCCATAGGGCCTAGTCGGTGTGAGAAGAAGGATTAAGTCTACGCATCGAATTCCCTCCAATGTAAAAAGAAAAAAAATCACGCTAACCCAACCAAACTATAAAATAGAAATGTTAGCTTGAGTCGCAACTAGCAAATTTTCTTTTGGTTATAAGGATATTAGCCGAACACCTATCTTCATCTTCATTTTTGTGAACCTCACAACCTTTAAAATCAAAAGGGTCATGACTAGGGCTAGAATTCATCAACCATAACTAGGTTGAGAAAACACAATCCAAATCCAAGCAGTAAACTAGGGTTTGGATATGGGATAAATTGGAGGGTTAAGTTAATGATTTCCAATTAGAGGGTTGGGTGAGGATATATTTATAATTAAGCGCAAAAATGAGTTTTATTTTAGACCGATCAAGAACGCGTGCTTTTGGGCACAAATAGTCATCGCGATTCGCGCTTATCTTCTAAAAATTGGGCATGGTTGGCTTGAATTTTTCTACTTGTGCAAATGTGACATCAACATCTCTAAGAGATTGAAAATTAATTATGTCTAAGCTAGTGTTTAATTATCTTTTATTTATTTATCCACAGAGACCTAGCCAGTGTGGGAAAGTAGTAGTTTTACTAGTAGCAGGTGGTTGAAGCTTCTTTATCAAGAAGTAGAAAGAACTAAGGAAGTTGTTCATATAATTAATTATATGCTTCTATCAACATCAAGGGCAATTTGGTCATTAAATATCTCAATTCACAACTAACCTGACAGTTTCAAATATATACATATAGAGTAATTTTCTTATGAGGACTTGCTTCCATGAGGATTTGATTTTATAGTCAATATAAGATAATAATTTGGAAAATCGATCGTTGATTAGATATTCTTGTAATATATGTTACGCATGCCAAAAATCACAGTGATCTAACGGTCGGTTTTGGAAATACAGACTGTGAAAAACTGTGACAGTTAGATATTGTCATAAGTTTTCATAGTTTGTATTTTAGAAACCGGTTATCAAATCATTGTAATTTTTGGCATGCATATCATACATAAAAAGAATATTCAATCCAACGGTCAGTTTTTCAAAATATTCATCTTACATGAGCTAAAAAGTCAAGTCCTCACATAAGGTTATGTGAGGACGTCCTTATAAGAAAATGACTCATATAGATATATATGAGTAATTTTCTTACAAGGACTTCTTTATGTGAGAACTTGGCTTTTTAGTCAATGTAAGATTGGAATTTTGGAAAACCGACCGTTGGATTAGATATTCTCTCAATGTATGTCATGCATACCAAAAATCACAATGATCTAACAGTCGGTTTTTAAAATACGGACTATGAAAAAATGTGACCATTTGATACTATCATAGTTTTTCATAGTTTGTATTTTAAAAAAACATCTATCAGATCACTGTGATTTTTGACATGCATGTTATACATTGGATGAATATTTAATCCAATGGCCGGTTTTTCAAAATAAACATCTTATATTGGCTAAAAAGTCAAGTCTTCACATAAGCTTATATGAGGACGTCCTCATAAGAAAATGACTAATATATATATATTCTTAGGGGATACCTCATTTTAACTAAAATTAGTTAAGACCCTTGAACCATTGGATTGAAATCTTGAGATGAATCATGCATTAATTAAATGAGAATCCAAGGATTTGTATTTTTGGCTTATTTTAGTAAAAATGATGTGTAGCTTATAAGATCAGGACTATATATATATATATATATATATATATATATTTGTTTTAAAAAAAAAATATATTAATAAGGACATGTGTCGCTATATTACTGGCCCATAATACGTGATAATTATTTCTTTAAAATTTTGGGCTTTTTCAAAACCAAGGGAAGGTGTCTGGCTCGATCATTTTTATTTGGAGTCAACTTGAATACAAAGTCAAGTGGGTTTAAAAAAAACAAAGGATTTATTCTTGGGCCCCAGCCCAATGGGCTGATTTAGTGAAGTCTGGAGGAGACTGAAGAACATTTGGACTTATGGAAATTAAAAATGAATCATTTGATTGTATTTATTTTATCTTCAACACTTTCTTAATATTTTGTTGGAATCTTTAAACACTTAAAGAAAAAGTTTAAAAATTCTATAGGAAGGAATAGATTTTATTAAGTAAATTTTAGTATTTTTCCTTATCATTTACAAAATTTAAACAATATATATAAGAAAAATGCTAAAGATAGGAGATAAGTTCACCCACTTCTCTTACAAGCTAATGTGAGAATAAAAAAACAAAATTGCTGTAACACCAGATACTTTAACCCGAAATTAAAAACTATCTGGACATGTCTTACTTTGATTGGTGAGGTCCCTCCTCTCAAACCAACTCCGTCTTTATCACACACCATTTAAAGCAGGACATGTTAGGGTGATTTTTAATTTCGGATTAAAGTGTATGGTGTTATAGTATTTTTCATAAAAAAATAGATGTTAATAAATTTTGTTTTACAGTAAAAGAAGGATTGTGAATGCCATATTATCTTATGAATGTTTCCATTTTGTATGACAATTACACTCTTTTTCTAAAATTTGGTAAGCTTGTTTTATCTTTTATTATTACATACCTTTTGATGATTGCAAGAAAACTTGTACTTGTCAAAATAAAAATAAATGATGGTTATGAATTTTGTAATTATTAGATTATTGTGACATAAAAGCAAGATTGATCATAAGGGCACAAGTGGAAAGGCATAAGGGAAAAAGGGCAAAAATCCTTTAACTAGTAGCCAACAAGTCCCTTTTTAAAAAATAAAAAATAAAAAATAAAAAATCATATAATACAACGTAAGAGTTCAAATATGTGAGCAAGGATCTTTTTATTTATGGTTGATGTGTTAGATTAATGGCATGTATTTCCATATTCAGGGAAAAGATTTTGGATTCGAATATATGGAAGTGCATCGAGACTCATTGTTAATATTAAGGAAAATTTGGGATAAGGGTAGATTTCTATCAAATGGAAAAATGCAATATTTCATCATGTTGAGTAAAATTTTTGGAGCTAGGGTTAAGACTTTAGTAAGTATGGACACAACTTCACGTGACTTACAAAATAGACATACACGACATGATAAGCAATTGGCATATAACATAATATTTGATGTTGTGTTGCCATGTGATGTGATAAGTGATTTAACTATAAGGTCATTGGTACGTCAGCATTATATTATCAGACCGTATAATTTCTTTAAAAATTATATATTCATAAATTTCTTACACAAATGTTTTATATTTATAGATTTAAAAATCTTTTTAATTTTAACTTGATAAAAAGATAGAAAAATTCAAAAATTTCATGGACCTTATGATGTAAAATTTGACCTCGTGAGTTAAAACTAAACTCAAGAACTTTTGGATAATTTTTTTTTTTTTTTTTTTAAATTCGAATAGCATTTTCTCTGATTTCATATTTTTAATTTTTGTCACTTGTATGAGCCGAAGCTTGAGTGGGTCGGGTTGCAACAGAATCTGATAGGGTTTACCCGCCCAAATTGGTGTCTATTGTCAAATACAGGATTCTCTCTACCATATTGGCTGTGCTCTGCAGCCTGCAGCCTTCCCCCATTCTCTCTCCTCTCTCTCGTCCATATTTCATGAACAATCCCCAGGACCATAACTCAAACCCTTACTCTTCTTCTGCAAATTTTACACATCCAGATGTTCCACCCACAACAAACCTCCTACACCAACTACTACCCTCAAACCCCGAACCCTAACCAAGACATTATTATACTTTGCCCTCCACAAGTTCTTGCTTCAGAATTACCCCCCCATCCACAACTTCACCCACCCGTCTCCGATCCCTATGCCTCTCAAATCCCTTTCGGATTTGATGGCCAAACACCACATTATGAAGAGCCAAATGCAGTTTCACAGAGTTGGGTTGTCAAACAGGCTGATCCCATCACCTATAATACAAGTGTAAGTGCTGCTCTTGCATTTATTTATTTATTTATTTTTGGTTTCTCTTTTGGGTATGTGATGAATTTTGAATATTTTTTTAGTGTGTGTTGTGGTTTGTGATTTTGTTTTGTAGTAATGGAATTTTGGGGTGTTTGTTTATTTATTTTATATGGGTTTGTGTGATCAAACTGATAATTGGAACTTCCAGACAAAAACTAGCTACTTGGAGTTCCCTCTGTACAGACTGTACGGATATAAGGGTGTTTTAGACTCGATTGTTAATAAATGTTCCAGCTTAAACCTTATTTTTGAGCTCGTAAATTTATCGATTCGGAGTAGTGTATGGAACTCTATTCGAAAAGCTCATTAATAATTTATATAATTAAACTACTTGAGTTTGACTCGTGAAAGGTAGCTGGTAAGATAGCTTTATTTTTGAGTCATTAAATTTTTGAGCCAAAGTTGAGTAGCTTGCTACTGGCTTGTTTACAGCTCTACAATAGTTTTATGGGTTGATGGAGGTTTATTGATCTTATGCTGTTTTCTGAATGATGGTCTATCTGTTATTTTTCGTGTGGATTAAGGGGTTAGAACTCAAATTTAAATTTTGTATGTTGATTGGGTTTTTTTTTTTTTTGTATGGGCATGTATGCACCTGTATCTGTTTTGTTTTACATTCAATGCATTGTTGTGTTGTTAATTCTCTCGGCTACAAAGGTTCTTTGGGGTTGGCTATGTGAATCCTTTTTTCTTCATTCAATCCAGTCTAAGTCCGTATCCTTTTTTAAACCATAGTCGATATGTCTTTGGTTTCAGTTACTAAATATGTCTAGTTGAACACAATACGACCCATCAACTCTCCTACTAACCCATTTTTTGGAATACATGAACATTTATGCACAGACGTGCATATATAATACACTTTCCTACACTTCAGATGTAGTGCACTTTTGTGATCAAGTGCTAATTTTGTCTTTTATGTGCTTTGTTTCTGAAACCAATGTCTTGTGATTTGCAGGCTATTAATTCTTCAAATGAGGAGTCAGTAGTCTCCACAAATTTGAATTCCTTATGGAGCAACTATTGGATGAATCAAGTTGTGGTGAATGGTGTCGCAAATACAGTACCGAAGCAAACCAAGGTCACCCAACCCATGCGGTGTGACATTTGCAACATTGTTTGTAATAGCAAAGATGTTTTTTTGAAACACATATCTGGAAAGAAACACAAGGGGAAATTGCAAACACATATTAGTTCTGCTACTGCAATATTACGGGCTTCAGGTGTGGCTTCAGGTGAGGTTTTGGAGACAAAGAAACAGAAGCTTATGGTTGGTGGTGCAGCGGTTGATTCTATGAGATTCTGCGCAATATGCAATGTTGCATGCAATAGCCAAGTAGTGTTCAGTAAACATCTTGCTGGGAAAAAACATGCTGCGGCACAGGTGAATTATAAAATCAACCAAACTAGCTTATTGCAGGATTAATTTACATATGATGCATTTCATTTGCTTTCGCTTCCCAAGATTCAATTACTTCTATCACAAACCGCTATAGTTTGTTTCGTTACACATGCATGACCTTGCTGATTTGTTTCATTACATTGCATGTATGGCTGCTTAATTTTAAAATTTCTGCATTGTACTAAATATGAGCATGACTTCAAATCACCTATATATCCTTTGGTGGTATCTTCAGCTATCTATTTATTGGAACTGTTTTTTACGACCAATTTCTTGATCTACTCTCGGAATAGATAGTCATTACCTTGAGCCTTCATGTTATCCTTGACCCTGTGCGTGGGACAAATTAGGGAAATGAAAAAAAAAAAAGGTTCCATACTGTCATAATAAATGTAATGAATTGAGTCATCTAGGATACAGACTGTCATCTCATGCAAGTCTATAAGATATTGCAATAGTAGAACTTTCATTAGGAGTGCCATCTTAGTTCTTTCGGGTATTTGATACAACTGGTTTGGAATCAATATGATTTAGATGAGCATGTGTTGTGCAATACCTTGGAAAAGTACAATATTTATCCTTGTCATCTTTATTTTGTATTGAAAACTCTTACGTTTTGCTATCAAGCCTATCAGTGGACTGTCTTTTGAGTCCAGTGAACTCAATATTACGTTACTTTTCATATTTGTAGCTGATTTATCTCAAAATCAGTTCTGATTGAGTTGGGATTCAGTAACAAGGTTTCAATTTCTAGATTTGTCTAATAGTTTTGCTCATCCTTGTTACTACCATCATGCTGCCATTCTCGTCAGCATCTGAGTTTTATTGCGATTGTTTTCTGTAGCAAAACCAAATATTGTCCTTGATTCTCAATTTGGCAAGGGTCATATTGTTTATGAATGTAAATCTTTAGATATATCTCTCCACCCCAATTCATTTTCTTTTTGGCCTTTCCATTGTAATTTTAGGGCACTATGGAATCCCTTTGTTGCTGATGATACACCATGCTGATTAATTCCTGAATATGTGCATTATACATTAACACTTTTTAGGACGTTAAGGGGAAAGTACCAAAGAAAGAGGGTTTAGGGTGGATGTTTGTTGGATTTGAAAATATACTAAAGTTTGAAAACAAAGGTTGCTGTAATTTCAGAAATAAGTTGCTGGAAAATTCAGGATCTAAATTGCATCTAGTTCAGGATTTGGGGTATTAGGGTTATAAAGGGTAGGGTTTTGGGGTTAAAAGTCTCGGTCTCAAAAAATTAAGAAGAAGAAGAAGAAAGTAAACCTACTTTAATCACAGTAGTAGGGCCTTTGCATCACACCTAGAGAAGGCCTCACACCCTCAAAGTTTGTGAATCACTCACAATAAGCAGAAAATTCCGTAATACTTTTCATTTATTCATTCATTATTCAAGAAAATGAGAGACTTACTAGCCTATATATAGGTCTCTAATAAGACCTAGTCCTAATAGAGCAACGAAATAGCAAATACCAATAACACTAGTAAGAAAATAGCAACTAATTACAATGAAGTTATGACGCTAATAAGAAAATAGTAACTAATTAAAATAGCAACTAGGGCTAGTTGCCGTGCTAAGCCCACATAATTCTTGCCACATCTTCATGGGCTGCCTTAGTCCCAACAGCTTTGTGTTGGTTATGGCCCAATGCAGTGGGCCATAAACTTCTACATCGGACATCAAGATCACACTTGCCAAACGCTTCCTTAATATTGAGCGACAAGTTTCTGCATAATTGAACATAGCTGGTGTAGATAATTGTTCATGCTTATCGTTGATTTTTGAATGAGCCATGATCACATCACCTGTCATGCTGTGACCCTGGGCAGTAAGTGTTGACTATTGAGTATAGACTTTGACATGGTTGATTGTATAACACTTGAGAATTTTTCTTTTTCTTTCTTATCCTTTTTTCTTTTTAACTTACTTGTGCATAAAAGATTAGGAAAAGAAGTACTCCAAATTTTATTACATTGGCATAAATTTTTTTTATTTTCTCTTTACAAACTTCTCCATTTCTGAAGTATCAGTAAGTTTTTTAATTAAATTTTTACGCAATATGAAATTTTTTATTTTTATTTTTAAAGACTGCCACATTTAATCACTTGGATCTGTTCCCTCCTGGTCCTCACAAGTTGATGCTGAGATCTTTGCCAAGTTTCTGGCTTCATTGTACATCGAACTTCACATTTTTCTTCTCTGGTTGGACTGACCACCCTAAGAAGTACTTGCAAATGGAAGTCCAGTTTTTGGCAAATAACAAACCACATGTCTATCTCGATAGCTTTGTTCACATTATATAATTACAACTTTTTAACCATTCTTCCATATTTTTTCCTGCTTCAATATAGAGAGCTGCACCTTTTAATATCTGTGTGTTCATTGACTTTTAGTATGTCAATATGATCTGCATTTAAAAAAAAAAAATGATATCAATATTTTTGTCACTTCTTTTGTGAACCCTCCATTTCTCTATGCCTGTGTTATGTGGAATTTTGCTTCTTTTTTTTTTGCAGGCATGGTTTCTCTGTTGTTTCATTTGTGTTAGTTTTTGCAGTAACCAAGTATTGTGAGACAATTTGTGTAATTCAGTTGACTGTTTAGTCCTACAAGTGGAGTACATGGATAATTTAGTGACTTAATATCAGTATATGGTATGGTTATTACTGGGTACTGCCAAAAACTGTTAGAAATGACATGAAAAGGAAATAAATAGAACTCGGAATTGCAGTGGAAAAGTGGCACATATATTATGTATTTTGATATTAATCTCCTGGTCACTGTGTAGGCTGGCATAAGACCACCAAATGGGGTTGCAAATCCAAATTCCATCTTGTCGATCAGCCCTACAGTTCAGCCTCAAGCAAACTGCATGCTGGAAGGAGGTCCAAAGCCAACCAAAGTTGTTCAATTTGCATGGTGTGAGGTCTGCAAACTATATTGCAGCAACAATGATATCCTCATCAAACATGAATTGGGAAAGAAGCACCAGAAGAAGCTCAAGGGACTAGAAAAGTCAAAGAGGGACACCAGTGCCCCAGCCTCAACAGAAGCTCCGGTCACAACAAATCCGATAATTGGAGCAATGGAAAACCCCGTGGCCAATAGAGGCAAATCTTCAGTTGAACCTCAAGGTAATTGCACATTGGTAGTTCCAAAGCAAATTAAGGCTGCTCAATCTGCACGGTGTGAAGTCTGCAAAATATATTGCAACAACAATGATTTGCTCATGAAACACCAATTGGGAAAAAAGCACCAGCAGAAGTTGAAGAAACTAGAGAATTCAGAGAAAAACACCAGCACCCCAGTTTCAACTGAAGCTCCAGTCACAACAAACCCAATAATTGGATCAATGGAAAACCCAGAGACCAATAAATGCATATCCATTGTTTTGAAGAAAAGGAAGGCATCACGGTCAAAGGCGCCAGACGAGGATTTGGAGACAAAGAAACGGAAGATTATGGAACGAGGAGCAGCTGCAGCCGCTGTTAGAACTTGCAGCATTTGCAATGTCGTATGCAATAGCCAGGCAGTCTTCAATTCACATCTTACTGGCACTAAGCATGCTGCCATGTTGAAGAAACAGGTTGAAGCTGGATTGACCTGTGCTGCTGCTCCTCAAGTGGTTGCTACTACCTAAACATGGATTGCAGTGGAAACAAATCTTGGAAAAACAACACAATTGTAGTTATTCCTGGGTTTTCTGGATTGTGGGTTTGCCCTATTTCTAAATAGATTTTTTTTTTCCTGTGGTGAAACTACGTAGATTCTCAATCTCCAAGTATAACCCCTTTTTTTTTTTTTTTTTTTTTTTGCTTAATTATTTTTTTATATTTTGTCCTACCATGATAAATCTTGGAAACAGAAAGGTTTAACATGTGATTAGATTAAAGTGGCACAGTAATGTTTAAGAAAAGTTACTGTAGAACTATGTTGAGATTAAAAAAAAACAAAAAACCCTTTTTTTGGAGTTCATTACTTGATGTCATGATTGAGCGAAATGAGCCCTTTGATAAAATATTACTCAGCGAAATAATGAATCAAATATTTTCAATAACAAAATTACTCAAGGTGGGCTTATTATCAGCTTAATAATACCTAGGTTTGTTCTGACTTTTCTCGCACAATAAATGAATTGAATTCAATCAAGCAACTTATTACTTAGTTCAATTAGTTTAGGGCTCATTTACCGCCTTAATTATAGCACTATAATTTTTATGATTTTAATTAAGGAAAAATGCTATTTCACCCCTCGCATGTACCAATAACTTTTATGTTTTTATAATTAATTATTTTTCCTTTTGAGAAGAATCCAAACAGGTTGTTGCCTCTATCCCATAAACACTCACTATCAGTTTCTAATTTATGTTGGTGTAATTGCAAAACTCTCCAAAGGCGTAAGCTTTTATATTTCTTTCTCCCTCCAAATACAATCTTCTCTCTTCGATGAGTTTCTGCGACTTTACGATATATTAATATTTGCAGGCATGCATAAGTAGACATATTAAAATTTTTATCATAGATGGCTGTAAAGGAGGGCACCTGATGCATCTTGCATCCCTCTGTATATCAGAAGTGCTAATATCAGGTGCACCTGATTCATCTTGCATCAGGTACCCTCCTCTACAGCTGTAAACTTTCAGATATTTGGAGAATTGCTGCCTTACCTTAAACGCA